>JAMKCH010085603.1:0-82241 GCA_023653785.1 Ophioderma brevispina
CTGGTTTCATCGTGTGTATACCCTATTGTATAAGTATGGGCAACAATGTAACCAACTCCAAAATATATGTTTATCACACTTTCTGAAAATTGCATTTTTGAAATGGACAACTTGCAGAGTTGTTGAACCTATGCTACACACAGTTGCTTCATGTACAGGGTTTATTTAAGAGCTATGTAAAAATATTACGGTTTTTAAAGTGAAAAAACTCAAGTAGAAAAAATTCGATTGCTGTAAAAGGACATAACCACATGAGGTTTTCTTCATATATTATCAGCGGCCATTTTTGCCGTCATCTTGGATTAGAAGGTTACCACAAAAATTAAATGCAAGTAAGGCCATTGCAGCAACTGAATAAACATTTATTATGAGTTCGGTGATCAAAAACGGTAAATAGCATTTTATATGTGGATCCCATTTCACTTCCCCTTAACTTCCTGTAACACATTATTAGGGCACTGTAACTTTTTACAGAATATGTTGTAAGGCGGGCCTTTTCACAGGGTGCATATTTCATAGGACAAAAGTCCTACAAGTAATAAGTACTCATGAATAAGAATTTTCATTGATGTAGACAAATGTATCTCTTTCTTGATCTCTTTTTGGTAAAAAGTCAAAAAAAACTCACATTTTTGCTGCATTATACACTTTAAACCACCTTAAACTCCATCAAGCATGGTATAATCTGTCGTAGAAATTTTTATTTGTGCTTTAAAATGACACCAATCACATGCTGATTGGAGGCTTTCTTCAACCCGTTCTTCTTAAAAAAAACATTGTTTGTCAAAGCAGCGGCCATTTGGCCGCCATCTTGGATTTAGAGGTGACCTCAAAAAGTGAATCAGCAGGCCATTGCCAGCAACTGAAAATCAAAAATTTATTAATTAGGTGATCAGAAATTGTCCGAACCCTAGCATTAGTCAGTATACCCCTACTGGTATTGACCAACTTTGTTCATGTGTTTAGAGAAATGTGCAAATATTGCGTTTTTTGTGATTAAGACCCCGTTAATTCTTAGACCCACTTAACTTTAAGTTAAACTTGCTTTGATCCTGTGCTTTTCACACAAAATGCATATTCTATCGGAGGGGCAAATTCCTGATTAGTCTTGATCCAATTATGAACGCAACAAATTTGTATATGGGGGAGAACGTAATTCAGTCCGCATCATTTTTTGCAAAAACAAATGGTAAAAATATGGGGGGCCTTTTTGGCCCCAAAACCGTGTTGTAGAAACAACGAAACGCACATAATGGGTTTATCATCATGTAGTAGATAATTAAATTATCTTCAATATGACACCAAAAACAAGGTGATTGAAGGCTCACATAGGACATTACATTCAAAATACTGTCGTGAGCCAAAACGGCAGCCATTTTGCCGCGATCTTGGATTTCGAGGTGACCGAAACAAATTTAATTAGCCACCACTCTGGATTTATGTGATTATCATTAAAAACACTACCACAAAATCAAGGTGTGCTTATAGTTTGTAGTGATCTGGCAGGTAACTCAAAAACTAACATGATATTGGATTTGGCCCTTCGCTTAAACGTCGTTTTAGAAGCAGGAGGAACCCGGAGCACCCGGAATAAAACCTCGAGAGAAAACTATGGATTTGTATGCGAGATTAGTTAGGAAATGACATTTTGTTCGCCCTTTTAGCTCATTTTAGTGCCAGGATATGAGGATTTAAGTTTTTTTTTTTTTTTTTTTCCAAAATGCGGATGGTGGCCATTTTGTTTATGACATGGGATTTTAAACACTTTCCTGGAACTCGATTTTTGCAACTTTGATATATTTTAAACTCACCTGATACTATCAGAAAATACCCAGAAACCTGTTGCAAAATTTTTGGTTTTTGGTGTGTCCCTTGGTGTAAGATATTCAGCGTTGGGTGTATCGCGATTGCAGTGTTTAGATAGCCGTAATAAGACTCTTTTACGGAATAAGGCCGTGGTGCACAGGGAATGACCGCTGTCTAGTTGTGACGCGCCGCGTTGTGAGTGTCGCTGGCGCGTATCTCATTGCAACAACTGAGCTAGTGATGGGTCGAAGAGGGAGCGGGTCACATGGTTGGCACGCTAATTAAAACGTGTCCCCAAGTACGTTCTCGGCAGAACAAAAAGTGGGGGACTGGGGGGAATCCGTTTCTGTGGGGTGTTAGGGTGTGTGGGTGGGGTACATTGTGCAGGTGGGGTGGTGGGGGTGATCCTAGCTATTAGACGATTTTCAAATAATATGATTGTTGTATTAATTAAAACTAACATTAATTCTAAAGAATAGTCAAACTTAATGTCTCAATCTCAAATATTTCCTTTTTGATACGTACCTTCATAGCAAAAACCATAGATTGCTGTGTAAAATCAAAATTCGCATCCAGAATTTTTCTAAGCTTGTGAATTTTTAATGAAGGACACCTATTTGAGCTTAGTAACGGTATTTCACACATACTGACAAGCATTATGTAACCAATACAAAAACCACAAGTTGTTAGAAAATTGAGGGCGGCATCATCTGGAAATCGCCTAATCACACTTACATTGTGAAAGGCAACAAGATTCCCGTTGCCAGTCAGCTTGAGGGATATCAATACCTTCACAACCTGACCCAGATCGAATGTGGTCAGGTGCAACTGGTGGATGCATAGTTCATAGATCACTTCTACTCAAGACGGTGGATTCAACCAACAACCCTCATCTGAATCTAACGGTGTGGTTCCATGTCAAACAGGTGGATCATATTCATAGATCACTTTCACCTCAAGATGCATGGATCAACGATACACTCACCTTACATATAGAATGGGTCCAGGTGTCAAAGCAGGTGGATGTATACAAGTTCTAGAGTCACTTCTACCTCAAAGATGGTGGATCAACAAACCCTCATCTGAAATCTAAAGAATTTGGTCCAGTCGGAAAGCAAAGTGGATGGCATATTCATAGATCACTTTCACCTCAAAGATGTGTGGAATCAACAATACACTCAACATTACATATAGAATGTGGGTCCAGGTAGCAAAGCAAGTGTATGCATTTCATAGATCACTTTCATTCACCTCAAAGTGTTGGGTCAAACATACAGTCATCTGAACATAAGAATGTGGTCCAGGTGCAAAGCAAGTGATGCATAGTTCTAGATCACAACCACTTAAATATGGCTACTAATACAATACAAGCCACTATTATTGTTTAGGTTGCTAGCATGGTCAATTGACAGTCAATATTTTGGCTGATATGAAGCTTTTTTTTTGGTTTCATACCAACCAAATGAATCCACCAAAGCTGCGCGGGGCCATTTTTTGGTAATTATGTCTAATTATCACCCTCATTTTAATGTAAATTTTAGATGTAAATATGTCCAATTTTTTTTTTTAAAAAACACGTAATTTTCTCTCCCGCAAACACATCCTGACTCACTATAACGTTTGTTTCTTAGGTCCGTTTTTTACCACCACAACAGAAAATACCATTTTATTGTGACAATCCCGTCCATGTTGTATTTTAATATTATAATTTGCTATCTCATTTAATACCCAAATTTTTCGCGTCTTATTCTGTAAAACAAAATTTACTAAACCAAATTTTTGATATATTAATTAGTTTGTCATCTTTTCTATTTCTCAAAAACACGGTGAATCTTTTACATTGCTCAAGAAACGCATTGTGTGGTTCATCCTTGTAGATGTTTGACTTTTGGTAGAAAATAGAGAACTTCATTCAATAATTAAACTGCCATTAGGACAAACATAAATTGCAATACTTACCTTTTTGACTCGTTATAACCCCCTAGGAATTACTGTTTTTTCAAGAAGAGTGCTTCCTCATTGCTGCTATACTTGAATATATTCTTCAAATTAAAACCATTTAAAATAACACCTTCTAAATGACCCCCACTAATCTTTATCAGGGAACCGTAATTCTTACAAGTCATTGATTGACTCACAAATAGATTAATATTCATTTTACCCAAACCCCTGCGGCAAGTTTTAACTAAACTACCACTATCAGGACCGAGGCATGAAGCAGGGTGCGTTTGTGTCTCTCTCTCCCGCAAGGATTTTATCATCTTTCTTCACCAAAACGGAAGCAGCATTGCAAAATAATCTGTTTTAAAATCCTAAGCAATATGCCATATTTTAATTGGCACAGGCCCTCAAGACTTTGGTACCGTTGGATTTGTTATAATTAACTTTAAACAATAATTATATCAAATACAATCGCACACACACAACAATATAATAATTAAGTGGCTGAAATCCCATGTAAAAGGAAGTTCGATGGCGATTGAATCTAGGGCATGTACATCTCTTATTAGGGTTTCAATTTACATTTTCCTTCTTCAGATTTGCGGGAATTTTACCCGAGCGAGAAGGCCGGTCTGAATAAAGGGGTTAATTGACTATTAATGGTGATCTCCTTCCGGCTGTGGTTGGAAAGCGATATTAAGTGACCGGGGGGGGTCCTGTCTGCATCGCTCATATGGCCAAGTCCTACTTTCTTTATCATCTTTTTAAATGCTGCAGTGTGAAAAGGTGTGTCAAAAAAGCAAACACCAATATTCTATGTAATTCGGCCAAATTTGGGTACACTGGTGAATGTGGAAACGCATTTTTCGCAAGTAGACAAGGGCCAAAAATGGTGCAGAATCAGAACACGTGACCTGATTCACAGTGCCATACCCACTCTCCAACTTCATTAATACTCCTGGCTCAAGGGAGGTTACATGGCCATCGCAAAAGTTACATGATTTTATTGTTACACATACAAAGACCTTTAAAAAATTGGGTGACAATTCCAAATAGCCATTTTTCAAAATTGTAGTTGTCCATCACACCACTGAGCGGGTTATTCCTGGACTTATCACAATTCATGCACAAAACGCAATATAATAGACGAGATCTCCGCGAGAGCAGCTTTCGTCTCCACAAGGGTGCGTGGCTTAACGTAGTTATTACCTTTTGTTTGTTCGCCAGTGGTGTGGTTATCCGTATGTCAGTCATCAAAACACAGTAATAGACGCTTAATGCAGGTGCGACACTCATGCATTTAAGGCTAAGGCAAATTAGTTATTATGTAACCTAAAAATCCACAATAGGGTCCAAAGTGGTTACCAAAACAGATCGTCAAAGTTTTATAACTCTGAGCAAAATTCTGTCATTTTGTTTGAAGTGCCATTATCCCAGCAACTAAATCGGTTATGATCTTTTTACCGCACAGGCACAAACTTTTACCGGACACTGAACAATATTTATAAAGGAGGTTTGCCGCCGGCCACCGCTACTCCATTGTGTTACACACGCCAAAGAATCCTCAAACCACCAACAAAGCGAGGCACGACATGCTAATTACGACGTCACACCATGCATAACGCATGTCGTGTGATCTATTCCAACCAATTACTGCACGGGGTCGTACATGTGCAATCAGGGGAAACCCGGAAAGAGCAATGCGCTGTGACACGAGATTCCGATAGCACATGTGAAGTGAATGAAAAATACGGAATATCGGAACTAGCAAAACGGTATGATGGAACGATATCATGGGAAATGTTTTGAAGTGTGGTTTTTGCCTTGTGTATATTAGCACCGTTAATACCACTAAAGACGATGTCAGAACTAAACCACTGACATTTTCGCTAATATGGACCTTGATTTATTGCAATACAAATTGTACTAAGTTTCTACGAAATTATGAGCAAAATGAGAATGAAATGTAATTTGAGAATTTGGACTAGGGCAAAGCTTTCTTTGCTTTGGTATAGCGCTATACAAGTGACACAACCAAGGTTAATTATATTAAGCAGTGGCGCGCATTTCAATATGATCTAATGATGTTGTAAAGAAGTTCGTTTGTGATTTCAATTTGGGATTTTGGTAAAAAAAATGCCCCATCGTGCTGTGAAATATTTTTTATTCCAGTTAATCCTTTCGGATCGAAATTAATTTTTGAGTTTCATTTTTGTCACCTAAAGTCATATCTCGATCTCTCGACGATCCATATTCTATGTCAAAACTCTTTGCCTAAAGTTGTAATTTGTAAAGGACATTATAAGGTTCAAAATAATACCAAACTTCATGGTATGAATTGTTCCATATTTCAGATACAAAAATATAATCTGAATGTATTTCTCTATTTGCTAAAAACGCTCAGGCGTTCTATGGATCCAAAAAGGATCCGCAGCGTGAATCGATGTTGCTCAAGGGTCTTAAAATGCGCACAATGCATTAACTTTATTATATGTTATATGCCAAAATTCTTTATTTTCATGCCTCCTTTCCCAAAGTTAAGTTAGGAACCTACAAGTGGTCTGGGTAAAAGTCACTGAAATTACCAGAGCTAGAAGTAGCGACTTCTACTTTTTTTTGCATCTGATAAAGTACATTTTGCAGTTATTGGAAATGCTTCAATTATTTTGAATTTGTGCTTCACCAAGTTCACCATGCTGATATACAATTCAAAGTATTTCGATTCTTTCATTTTTGACCCTGTATAAACCCAGCCCGCTAAAAAAGGTCCACTGCTTTGATTTTAGCAAAACTGTTAATATGTTGTTCGTATCGGTTTTCTAAGTACAATTCTTTAGAAATTGATTTTCTTGTAATATTTTGACTATCCATAAGCTATCATTTGCCCTTTTATTGGCCTAACATTGTAATTATCGATTTCAATCTTTACTTTTTGCAGCTATACTAACCATTATACCATGCCCTGGACCATCTAGTATGCAGATAAAAAGTAGAAACGGCTACTTCCTCCAAATGGACCTAGGCGGTCTACCCCGAGCGTTCCGAAAGGTAAATGACACAAGACACTGTAAATGGTTTATATATTGCATTCTTATTCAGTGGGCGGTGTTTAGTATGCTAACACGCAACTTGATATCATTGGTAGCCTATCTGATATGAGACAATATTCGAGGGTACGTCATCACGCACGTGTTTATGCGCGCGTGTATAAGGTAAGAGGTCAGAGCCCAGTACGGGTTGGTTTTCATTTTTGACAGTGGGAGATTTTTGTCTTTTTTAAATAATATAATTGCACACAAAATCGGTGATTCCCACACCCCACTAAATAGAATAAAAGATACGATTAGTTGTCTGCTATATAATATCAATGTCATATTGGACGGCAGTTCAATCTTTTTATCGTAGTGCGCTGGCCCCTCTACTCAAAATATTGGACTGCCCATCCAATATGACCGATATTAGAGAGCCAACTAACAAATCCTATCGTATTTCTAAATAACAGTTGTTCTAATTTTTCGTCTTCATTACAGGCCTTAACCAAATTCGCAGCTTTACGAACTCTATCGTCCTCCCCCTACTCAAACTCAAAATTGAATTCGTTTTATTAAGAAAGTTTCCCACATAGTTTTCTTCCATTACCATAGAGAAATGTAAGACCCAGGGATGTTCTCTTTTAATGTCATGAACAAAACCTTTCTAAATGCCCCACATTAATCAACACCGCTGTCCTATCATGGGCCAATTTATACACAATTATGCTTCCTACTATCCAAACGGCTGGACCGATATAACTCATTTCATGTTTTGTTTGAGGATCCGTGTTGGGAAAATATCGGATCCAAACCATGATCATGATAAATTGGATGATTTGCGCCTAATATTAATTGGTCCTCGCTATGAGTTTTAAAATATTGCGCTCGAGCTTGCGTCTCGCCCAATGATTTTTGGCAACTCATAGCTCGACAATTAATTTTGGGGCTTATCGATCAATTTTATATCACAATTTGTGTAGGATGTTTTGCTGATATGCTTCCATATGAAGAAAAAACTTGTGCCACCACCCCCCCCCCCCCCCGAACTCTTTCCTGTTTTTATAACTGTTTTACATAATGTAAAAATCAGAATTGTTTTCAAACTCGTGGAAGTGATTTCAATAAGGGTCATTTTCATTATGACCATTTTTTTTTCATGCTATTATGTCCCTTTAATAGAAAAACACGTCAAGAATGTATTTGTTTTCCTCGGCTTGCAACAAGGCGATATGAAGGAATCTACAAGCGAGATGAAAGGTTATACTGTTCAATTACACGTTTTTATTTGTATTAACTTTGCTCTAGTTTTCCCATTCATATTCATTTACAAATTTATTCTTAATGGACGATCTACCGGACTGATGTCCCGATTGTTTTCATTTCATACTAATTGATTTTTGGCACAATAACTTTTGAATCTCCTAGTTGTCAGAATTCATCTTGATAGTACAAATCTTAATTTTAAGCTTTTTTTTTAAATTTAATCTGGCCTGTTTATTTTAGTATCTTTTTTATTCTAATTTGACGTCATTAAGACATCGGGTTTAATTATGAAAAAGACAATTCTTAAACAGCTTAGAAGATTTCCGCAATTTCCAATTCATTCGTTCCTGTCTGGTTTAAGTTCAATAGGTATTAATCACTGCTTTTTATGTTATTTAGCTGGCGTCATATCACGGTTTGCTACATTTGCGCACCGAACCGTCAACGCTGCGTAGGATGAAGATTACTTTGAAACCGGTGTAGAAGTTTTTCTTTCCAGCCGTACTCAATAGTCCCGAGATCAAAAGTCTGGTTTTTATAGTCCGGGGGATGCACAAATCTAGAAACTACAGTCCGACGTACTATAGTTAGCAGGATGAAGTCGGCCCGTGGAGATTCAAGTGTCGGGGTGGACTATCACTCCTTAGGAATTAGTGTCCAAAATATGAGACGGACTATCAGTCCTAATAGAGATTGGCATGCTGGTTCTAGTGGGGGGGCATCATCTTAATCAGGTTATAGGCAGTGGGCGGCGCAACTGAGGGAAGGAGTAATTTGCGTCCCCCCCCCCCCCCCCATATGTTAAAATTAAGGAGGCCAAATACAATATAATGGACATTTGGCTTTAAAAATCGCAATTTTATTGTATTTTTCATGACTATTTTGGTCATTTCCATTCATTTCCTTCCACCGACCTGACCCCCCCACACACACACCCCCCACTTACACAGGACCATGATGCCGTGCCCCGTCGCGCCTATTGTTATGTATTGATCAACACTGTCTGGACGCTTTACATGACATACCACCGTCAATCCGTCCTTCTTCACATCAAATTTCTCTCCTCAAAATTTGCACTTGATCGTTTGTAGATACGGCGGTCCGGAAAGTGTGTATTCTAACGTTATCAGCAGTCCGTCCCTAAGAATGTTTTGGTAAATGAAACTAAATCTCAAAATTATCTCCCCCTCGGAAACGGAGGGTTCTATGGAAGTTTTGGCATCAGAGGTCCGTTACTAATGTTTTTTGTTTTTTTTTTTTTTTTTTTGTTTAAATATGTATCGTATTGGGTCTTAACCTATAGAACCTAGCGAGAAAAGTGAACGTTTTTGTCGTGTACTTCGTTACTCGCAGGCACGGAAAAGGTAACCACGCCATCATACGGCGAATCCATTTTTCCCACAATGCCTTTCGGTATTATTCCAGTTTTGGGAATTTTCAAACACTACGCCTTTTTTCAATTTTAGAAACAGGAATTACGTACTTACCGGACCGCCGTAGTTTGTAGACAACCTCCAGAGAACGTTTCGAAGGTTTATTGGACAAACAAGCACGAAGAAAACCGCAAACATTGTTTGAAATTGCCTGCTATCCTAATCGTCCCTTTAGGAAAACATGCTACGACAGAAATTACTAAATCATTATCTTATTACATAAAGACGGCGTATTCGACTTATTCACTTTCAGGTTTGTTCTAATACATTGGTAAGCATTCAAATATGCAAAAACACCTGGGTTCGAAACAAATTGAGGGCGCTTCTCTCTGGAATGTCTCTTTAAGTTTGACGGGTTCGGACACAATTCTTGTTTTCTCGTATTAGCTACGTGCCAAACCAAGATGTCTGGTTAGGACTGGAAGTATCGTCCAAAAAATGTTTTTGATGCGTTTCTATCTCTCAAGACATACTGATTCAAGATTGAATGATGCCACTGCAGCACCGTTGAGCATTTTGAAATACCCAAGATGGCCGCCAAGATGGCGTCGTCAGGACATATATAAGGCCATATGTCAGCTCCCTGGGCTCAATTAAGGTTGGTCTTGGTGGCTTTTGGCTATGTTTTAAGGGTCACCGAAGTAATTGCTCTCATTATTTAACATCTGAAATCCTTCATTTACATTGAAATCCAAATAGCTGCCAAAATGCTCACTACAACATACAAAAAGTTATATCTCCACTTCTGGAGCAGCTATGATCGAGACTGGTTTTTGTGGTTTTGAGCAGGTTTTAGGGACAAAGATATTATGTCGTTAGCTTGCATGAAAACCCTTCCGTTTTTATGGAAATAAAAAAAAACGGTTGCTGAAAATTCTATAAGCCCAACATTACCACTACATATAATATCAAGAAGAGGGCATTGTCCTTAGGCATGTTAGGACTTGTACAGTATCCAATAAGTGTACTGTTCAAAAAGCTGTGTTTCACTGTGAATTCAAACAGACTCATCTGTGTGTGTGATTGATTGAAGGAGCAAGGAAGACGATTTACCCTTACCCGTATAGTCAATGTGTGAGAGGTCAGAGTTTCAAGTGACTTTGGGAATGTGACTTTTAAGTGAATAATGCTAAACCTCAATTTTAAATGTCTAAAAAATCTGTGGCTGAATACTTCAATATAAATGATGAAAACCAATTGTCACTTATTCTTCAGTTCTTCCTCTTCAAGTGTCCACCGCTTACCTCACCAGCCCAGATTCATACATACTATTTGGAAATGTACTATCTATTCCATCACAAAATAAAAGAAAATATCAGCTGGGTTGAAGAACAGTTTGTATTTTGGCGCGGATCATGGAGGATCAGCTATACATCCACAGTGAATCAGGAAGTGCTGGTAGAATCCACATAGCACATGGGTGTAAGGACTTGTTTGGTTTTGTCTTTGAGCCATCCATAAGTACCATGAGGGGTGAGTCTTCATTTAACGTTGTCCTTCCAATACATACTTGCAAATGGGCAGCCTACATTCTCTGTGAATACTTCTGTAGTTGGTGGCAAGGCCTTTACCCCTGATGATGTTGGTACTTGTCTTTTATGCCCCTTTTGACAATCACATATCATAATCAAACATCAGACATTGTCCCTTTGGCTTTGCTTCCATAGCACGCTGTACACAAATGGCCCAACAGCATTTATAATGACATCACCCATCTGGCCAACTAGTGCCAAGCTTATCAAGTTTAAAACCTTTCAAAAGAGCTTTAACACATTGCTTTGCCAATCCCTCCATGTGAGCTACGGTATCGCAACCAGACAAAGCATATGAGCTGTGAGCAATTGTGGCGCTATCTTTGCATGCTTCTTGGCAGCTGCCCCAGTGGCTATCATGGAGGCTGGGAGCTGGTACCCTCCAAGAGTTGATAAATTGAGTTTACTGAGAATGCACACGTACAATAGCAAGATGAAAAACATGGGAGTCATCACAGATTACTTCGATGGAAAACAGTGCGACTTTTGGTGGTATAGAACATCAGCCTAATTGTTTGAGATCAGTACACTGGTATCACAAAAGCCCCATGCATGCGTCTTATTGGATCAAGAGGGTTCCGGTCACTACACGTTGTTGTAAGTTGTGGTATTGGAGGCTTGTAGGCTCTTCGCTGTTGACAAATTAGGTCGATAATCTGAATTTTGTTCCAAGTAACATTAAGGTCGACCTGTTGAGGTGGCAGAGGGGTATTTGGACTGAGTTGGTGACACCTGCTTGCTTGCTAGCCAGCACGACCACTTCTAGTACCACCCCTGATGCTTCTTATCGTGTCCAAACACAGTGATTCTCAAATATGATCCAGCTAGAGGTGTGTACTGAATTTTGCAAGGTCCTTGCATTGTTGCCCCAGCATTGACAGACCAAGAGAGGTTCTGTTGTCTGTGGCGTAGCTCCGCAACCAAAGGTAGCCTCCCGATCCACTTGCAGCGCCCCACCTCCGCAAGGAAACCCCACTGAGATCGGCCGGCTGCGGTTCCCAATTCCCTGCCGAGACACCGCCACTCAGCCCACGAGGAGCCAGCCCCAGGCGGAAGACGGTCACCAGATTCAATACCAACAGACACCAATTGGTTGATAGCAAGCCTCTCTCCCACAATGCAACTCTTAAACTCCTCAGAGTCTGTTTAAAGGGGTTGGATTTGCTTAAGAAACTCTCTCGGATTTAGGCGCGTTAGCAAAATGGTCCTGGCCAGACATGGGGTGCTTCACATCAGACACCCGGCAGTCATGCTCCAGCCAGGATGCACAAGTTGTCCGTTAATGGTGTTGATGATGTGATCATAGTAGCGGTCGAATATAAGATGTACACATCTGCTTGACTCAATTTGCCCGTAGTGTATTTCAGGGAGCCATCGACGAAGTCCTGTACAGTCCCATTAATTTGCCTGTTATGTTATCATGCCAAAAACAAGTCGTAGCTCTGCCCATCAGGGGATAAGTGCATCACAGAAAAGCGATGACACGATGTTTTCATCTTGCTAAATTGCACTTCTACATTATCAGTAAGCTCACTTGTCATCTCTTGATGGAGGATACCAGCTTCCAGCAGACCACAGTCGGACCTGGGAGCAAAATGCCAAGTAGCATGTAGAAAGATAGTGGTCACAAAATGCTCGCAGCTCTTGCTTGTCTGGTTGCAATACCATACGCACATGAGGATTGGCAGAGCAAAGGTAGTGAAAGTGTTGAACGGTTTAAACTTTATAAGCTTGGCACAGAAGCTACTGTATGTGTTGCAGCACATGGAACGCGATAGGAGACGTTTGGGACAAGAGTGGAAAAAAAGACATTAAAGCTAAAGGTTTGCCACCAACTACAGAAGCATTCACAGAGAATGTCAAGCATGTAATTTGTAGTATGAATTTGGAAGGCAATGTAGATGAAGAACCCAACCCTCCTGGATCCAGAACTATGGATGGACTAAAAGACGAACCAAATAAGTCCCGCACGCCTATGACAGTACCAATTGATGTTCCACCAGCACCTCCTGAAGTACATAAAATGATTTCACTGTGACTTAAAGTGATCCTCGTGTTTTTCTACAGACCAAAATGCCAGATGTTCTTAGGCCCAGCTGGCTTGAACTATTTTGTGAGTTTATAAATAGGATAGGTAAATGCCAAAATAGATGGACAAACTAGGTGGCCGCGGAAACGCGGTTGGCGAGGGTAAAGAGGGAGACCGAAGAATAAGTGAGAATTGGGGTTCAACATTTTATTTGAGTATTCAGCCATAGATTTTAAGATATTTTATATCGAGTTTTTTTGGCATTATTCACTTAAAGAATTATATGTAAGCAACATTCCAATGTGACTTGAAACTCTGACATTGACTACAACGGGTAAAGGTGAATCGTCATCCTTGATCCACCGTGAATCGCACACCCAGATGAGTCGGTTAAAATTTAAGTTGAGAACACAGTAGTGAACTGTTCATTTGGCCACTCGTACAAGTCTATAGACAATTACCGTTGCACATTTAGGTTATTCTAGTAGGGTGATCGGCAGCCATGGTTGGATTTAGAGACATTTCAGCAACTTTTTTTTAAATTTCCATATAAACAAAGGCTTTAATTGAAGGGTTTCTGTCCCACAAAACTAAGTAAAACCCACAAAAACCATGGTTAATAGATGCCACAGAAGCTGATAACTATTTGTATGTGTGTGGGCATTATGTCACCATCTTGGATTTCAATGTAAAGAAGGATGTGAGATGTTAGATAATGACAGAAAATACTTCCTTGACCCCTAAAACCTAGCCAAAGCCACCAAGACCGGCTTTCTAGTAACCCAGGGAGCCTAGATATGGCCTTCTATGTGTCGTGGTGACCATTTTGGCGGCCATCTTGGATTATTTCAAAATGCTCAAGGGTGCTGCAGTGCCATCATGCAGATCCTGAACCGGTAGGTCTGAAGAGATAGAAAACCATCAAAAAACATTGTTGTGACGATTAACATCAGGGTTCTGTGGTTGGGCACAGACTATATTCTGTTCAAATTTGACTCCGCTGAATTTCAAATTCGTAATGTTCAGTGGTCATAACATAATATCAGTGCAAAAAACACGCTATAAGGTTTTAGTGTTCGATCATTCACTAAATCGTCATTAAAATGAAGTTGCATGGTAAAGCAATATAGCACATTTTTGAAGAGCGCCCCACTTTTCAAAATTTGATATTTTTGCATTTACGTTGGTATTGTCTAGGAAACTAGAATACTAAAAAATGCGAATTTAAAAAAAAATGCATATTTATCACCAAAATAAGCGATTTTGTAATTAGGAATTGGGATCCCAGATTGGATTAACGGCAGTGCTGGAAAATGCTTAAGTTTAATGTCCGTCCATGATGTGAAATAGGCCCCATCGAGAAAATACCTCTAACTTGGCTTGCCTGAACATTAAAACAAACTAATGGATGAGCGAGACACGTACATACTGCATTCCGGCTATTTCACATGGAAGGCCGTTTCCCAGATAAGAATATTCTAGTACAAAATTCCTGTTCGTTTTGTAACACATAGAATTAGCAGCGATATTGCGAGATAATCGAAAAATATGGAAATGCATGTGTTTAACTTATAACTCAAGGATTAAGTGTGTACAATTCAGTATAACTGCCTTAAAGTAGAAGCAAACCACCAATAGTGAACAAAAATGAAGTTATTGGAGGAAATGTGCATACCGTCTCCCGTAAATAGAAATTTACAAAGATGACGTCCCAAAATCTACAATAAAACAGCTGATTGTGCGTTTCAGTACACAGAATAAACAAAGATCAATCATGTTTAGTGTTTCAGTCAAAACTGTATGATCAGGGTGCACAATATCACGCTTAAAATCTGGGATATTCCACCGAGACAGGTTTTTTTCGATATCAGTCGGAATTTGATACGCACGTATAGAAATTAAAATCAGATAAAAGTACTGCCTTGTCGTTAATACACAGATTTCAGCCATCCATTCGGCAGGTGATGTTTGCATATCCATGGGCCAGTAATAAAAAATAAAATATATGAATTTTGATGGATGATGTTTTTTCGATGTTTCAGATTAGCAACATCGCTTGTTGCTAATCCCTTTAACCATTTCACAGGTATAGTTACTAGCCAGGTTACCAATGCATGCAATCGTGTAAACATCTCCAAATTATTTGAAAAATTGGGGGGGCGCTCTTCAAAACAATGTGCTAAACAGCGGTGTGAAGGTCAGTAATCTAAGCAATTCCGGTCAACAGGGTCCATTCACGACGGGAAACACGATTTTGCTTGAGCGCTCAATGCGCAATATCAATAAAGTTGCAAAGACAGCCGTGTGGGACTCTTCATCAGCTGTGAAGCTCCCTGCGAGTACGATCTTCACCCGGGATCGTAACACAAATATGGAGATAAAATCATTACTTCTAAAGTTCAGAAGTTGACGTTGGGCTTTATATTTTTCAGAAATACTCAGTACTACCGGATTTGATCCAGAACAAAGCTGTTTAAAAGGTACCTACAGTACAACCCCCAGCTGTTCAGCTGTCTAGACTCACTCAGTTCTCAGACTTTTTAACGGAAAACCCGATTCATCTCTAACTTTGGAAGTTTTTGAACATTTTGACTATCTTAGTTCTGATGATTATTTTTAATTTTCTAATCAAAATTTAATTATATTCGAATCTCTGAGCCAGCCTTTAAATGATTTTAATAGCGTTAGAATGAGAATAAAGGTATGATTTGATTGATTTAGGCGAAATGATTGACAGTGACGATTCCTGATGATCGGCAGACATAATAATAATTAGGCAAAGCGCAGTGAGCGACCTTCGGGCAGGAGTCTGGCGCTTTAAAATGTCACTTATATTTTGGGAAAACCGGGTAGAGTATATAGTCAGGAGAGAGTACTCATAGTCAGGGTACAATGGTAAAGACTAGAGCACTCCAAGTCAGTGGACTCTTCACGCTAATATTAGTTTCACGCTTATCCGTTATGTCTATGGAAGCCCGGACTGTGGTTCCCACCGGACTAATCGCTTTCACACCGGCGTACTCGCTTTACGAAGAATATCCAAATGGCCTGGTCTGATTCACTCAAAATTGTAATCTTGAGTTTTTGGTGATCAATGCGATTCCAAGTGAGGGAGAACAAGGCAATATCTTGTTACGCAATGTGATGTCCAGGAGTTGACCAACATAACCATCGCAGCATGTGCTTATTCCGTTAAACGAGCTTTATTAGGTGGTTCCATGACGTCACAGGTGCACTAAACAAGGACAATTCCCAAAAACCTAAAAATCGGACATGATGCTCGGTTCACCCACCTTTCTTAGCTTTCTTTGACTTTGAATTCTGAAATTATGGTTTGTTTTGACTGGCTATGAGGCATGGACGGAATATCCAAATGCTTGAAGGCATGCATTAGTCCACAAGCAGTTCAGCAGAGGTTGTTGCGAAGATATTCCACGTTGGGTGGGTCGTATCTGAGCTGTGTCTGGACCAAGCTGTCGTGTATGGCACACCCAGCCACTACCCAAGGCCAGAACGATTGCCGCAACGCGTTGCGATAGGAAAGTAGAACGGCGTTGCCAAATTTCACAACGCGTTGCGGTGTTGTTGGACAAAATTAGTAAATGATCAATTTCTGGTGACGGATTTCAAAAAAAATAGACCCACAACGCGTTGCAAGATATCTAGCAACGCGTTGTGGAAACTCACAATGCGTTGCAAGCGTTCACAACGCGTTGCGAGATTCAACAACGCGTTGCGCCTTAAAACGCGTTGCGAAGGTCCACAAGCCCTAAGGGTCATAACGTATTGCGCAACGCGGTGTGAGAAGGTAAGCAACGGTGCGACGCGACCATTTTGCACGCGTTGCGGCGTCGCCAATCAAATCATGGAATTCTGTGACGTATTTCAAAACATAGATCCACAACGCGTTGCTGCGGCAATACGTTATGCCCTTATGGCTTTCACAAGCGTTGCAAGCCTACACAACGCGTTGTGAACGTTTTGCAACGCGTTGTGAAGGTCGACAACTCGCAACGCGTTGTGAGATTTAGATTTTTAAATTACGTCACAGAAATTCGTGTTTGATTGGCGACAACGCAACGCGTTGCTGAAATGGTCGCCAAGCGTTGCCGAAATGTTCGCAACGTGTTGTGACTTTCTAAAAACGCGTTGCGGCAATACATTATGACCCTTAGGCCTGGGACCTTAGCAACGCGTGTGTGTGAAGCTGTGCAACGGCGTTGTGGGGGGGGGGGGGGAAGCTCGAACGCGCTGTGAAGGTTTGCAACCACGTTGCAAAGTAGCTAGCAATGGTGTGGGTCTATTTTGTAAATACGTCACAGAAATTAAGATTTTGATTGGCCATGGGCCATGGTAGGAGCTCCGTATCATGGATACACGCGGCCCCGCATTTGAATAAATCCTGACACACCACAAGCCATTACCAATGACTTGTGGATACGCTAAGAAGAAGATTGGCCAACACCGCAACGTGTTGCTGAACTGCCGCAACGCGTTGCAACGCGTTGCGGTAATGTCGCAACGCGTTGGGTACGTTCTCGAAACGCGTGTTTCTGCAGCAAAACGTTATGGCCTTTATGGCTTTGCGATAGTCGTGTACCAAACTTACACTGTTTGGACAATGTTGTATGGCGTTGCTTGGTTCAGCCTGGTTGAACAGTAGGCTAACAGTGAAAGCCATAAACCAATTGCTATATAGTATGTGAAAATGTCAAAAACACATCATTACAGACTGCATTTGGGCAAGGCATTTCAAGAACGAATGACCAGTCTAGCATTTGATGGTGGTGCTGGTGATTCTGCATAGCGATGCCCACCACAGCCCCCGGCCCCCCTCAGTCCAAAGCATGATCAACCAGCAAGTTGCAGTCATGGCAGTGCATGGCATGTGCTGCAGCATGAGCCTCCCGGGACAACATTTACAATGCACATGCACAGCAATCCTCTCTGCCCGACTCCAGCCTTCTAATTTCAGAATCGTTTTGTGACTTTATTTACGATGTTGAATATTGGAATGCAAATTCGGGATGCAAATGTATACAACATAACATCACCGACTCGGGCTCGATATTTGGCGATGGGTGACGAGTTAAATATACTAGTCCATATCTGTAACAAAACTCACAAAGCCCTACTATAATCTCTTCCCACGCGATCAGTTTGTGGTCTGCTGGAAGAGAGAAAGGCAGCGGCCAATTTGAAATAAAAATCCCTCTAAACTATTCAAATTTCAATTTTTTTTTCTCAAAAATTTCTTCATCCAACTTTTTTGTTGGATGAAGAAAAGTTGCTCAATATGTTTATACCTATTGGCCACAGCTTGTAGAGGGGTCTGTTTGGTAGATTAATGAAATTGATGAGTTAAACTTGTCCCAAATGAGTCGATTTTAGCGGCTATGTCGGCATTGGTCTTACACACAATTCGCACTTCTAAATCCCAACTTTGTAACGAAAATATCAATGAACGTCACCGCCTGTGCTAATAGTGCTTTAATCCATTATCACAAAACCTTATACATTACAATGCTCTTGTAAAGCTAGCAGGTAAAATTAACCTCGTCTACTGAGCCCATTTTTTGTAACAAAAACTCCCAGGGGGGGGGTTACCACCCCGCGTGTGCTTTCGTTACTGACATCCGATTCTGTTAAATTGACCACGGGTTGAAGCTTAGAGTTTCTTCTTTCCATTGGTATCAAAATGAGCACCAACCTCCCTTAATGACGTCAATATGACGTATATGTAGAGGAAAGTACAAAATTACTGAATGAGTGTGTCATTCGCAAATTTTAGCGCTTCTTACATCAAAAACATTATATAGCACAAAATGCTCTCGTTATATCCAAACTAGTCAGTTTCCATCAAGTAGAGCCAAAAACTGCATGAAAATCGGGCTATCCTAAATTTTGGCGAAAAATGAATTTCCCATATGTGTGTGTATATGGAAATTGACAATTTTGCAAATGCGAACCTTATGACATCATGGTGACGTAATGCTAGGTATGTTGGTACTGTGTTGGTAGGCCAGGTGTTACTCTCTCCCGCAGAAGGTGTAGTTGCCAACACCCCTATCATCACTTTGGGATTCACCTGTATCGTACCACACACCGGGGAGTTGTTTTGGATATGAAAAAGGAGCGACCATGTCAATGAAAATTACGTTAAATTTGGCACCAGAGAAGGGGTTTTGAGCAAGTCGGGGCAAAAAAATGAAGGGGGTTAACTCCCCCCCCCTCTTCGGTAGACGAGGGTATAGTTTTCGGCGCTAGTATTATGGAGATCTTTTGAGGGAATAGTTGATGAATTGACAAACATTGTAATCAGGTGAAGGGGAAGCTCTAAAGTATATCGAAACATCATTTAATACATTCTGCTATTTCTGGACATTTTGGAATTGCCTTTCAGCAATAATTTCAAATAACAAACTTCGATTTCAGTACGTTCTGTTCAAGTCGCAAAAGCCTACTCACAACTTAGTAATACTATTATATCACAAACTGTCATAAAATAAAACCTTTATTTTATTATTATAGCGATCAAATTCCCCAGGCCCGTAGCAGTGGGCTCGGGTGGCGAAGGAGGCGGACGCCCTCCACATTCCAAAAAAGGCCCAACTTTTTAATAAAGCTATAAAAGAGGGCTAAAAAGGGAAGAAAATTGATTGTGCGAGCGGATCGAGCCAACAAAAATTACTGTTTTTTATGCTTGTTGTCGAAAAAAGTTAACAATTTGGTAAAAGGGCCCACTTGTGCCAAAGCTAAATCCCCATCTTTTTTTGGGTAGGAGGGTCGAATTTTGGAGAAAAATCCATTTTGACACAAATTTGCCCATCCTTTCCCCAGCACCAATCCTGGTCAGGGCCGGATTCCATTTGTACGACCGGGGAAGGAAATTAATGTTAAAACTTAATAAATTTTTATATTCCTGGTCCCCAATTTTACCCATTACATACAATATTATCATGTGTTCAGCCCCAGGGAATAATGTTTCCTTGAAATTAATGTCCAGTGGACTTTAAAAACTGGTGTATCTGGTTCCCCTGGACCATGGTAATGGATATTAATGTACAGTGGACAACTAACACTGGATATAATGGTCCTTGGACCATGGTATACTGATTATTAATGTCCAATGGACAAATAACAATGGGTATCATGGTCCCCTGCGACCATGGTATTGATATTAATGTCCAGTGGACAACTAACACTGGGTATATGGTCCCTGGACATGGTATCTGATATTATGTACAGCTGGACAACTAACACTGGGTATCATGTCCTTGGACAATGATAATGGATATATATATTTAATGTTCAGTGGACAATTAACACTGGGCATCATGGTCCCCTGGACATGATAATGGATATTAATGTCCAGTGAACAACTAACACTGGGTATATGGTCCCCTGGACCATGATAATGGTATTAAGTAGGTGGACCAACTAACACTGGGTATTCATTGTCCCTTGGACCAGGCATATGGTATTATGTCAAGTGGACAAAACTAACACGAATACCATGGTTCATGGCCGTGGAAACCGGATATTATGTCCTGTGGACAACTAACACTAAGAGTTGTAATCCATGGGACAATGCTTCCCTGTGAGTTTATAGTCCGTGATATTGTGATATAAGCTTCAGTTTCTTCCATCGTTGCACGGTTAATAAATAACATTGGAAAAAAATCTGAGTTCGTATTTATTACCAGAGCAATTTAATTTGTGTCAAAACCATTACGCAACTAAAAAAATAACAGAGGAACATACTAACAACCCCAGCAGAAGGATTCGAACCTGGTCGTGGATTCGAGCAGTTAGTTCATTAGAATGTGACAGTCCTATACCTTTGCCGTTACAACACGGAGGGGTTGACAACCACCGCTCGTTTTTTGATTTGTTGCTCCCCTTTTGGAATAGCTTCATTCGGATTAGAAGAGCCCCCGTAACGATAGGACTAAGTATAGCGGGACACTGATTACTTGTACTGCTGTAAAAGGCACTATGTGGTGGGGAATATAGTCGCTCACATACATAATAGGCTAAGCATACATAATGCAGTAAGGGCTACCATCCAGTGCATGTGTTGTCAGTGGACCTCTGTAACGAGGGGAAATAAGTCGGAAGGAGCATTCCTCATTAGTCCGGTTAGGGCTATCGTGCGGTTGTGCCTAGGGAAGGGTCCGAGGACCCCTGGCCCTCGGAACACTAGCCGCGGACTATAATATCTGCCGAGAACATATGCGCTTTACACGGTTATACCACACCTCTCTCCCTTTCTATAGAGAAATTAAACCAACGCGATGCCAACGCAGGAGGCCAAAGCCGAGTTCTTCCATGTAAAATACTGGATTTCAATTCGTCGCAGAGAGAGAGTACCGGTGTTGTAAAGAAACTGTCCTACCTATAAAATTGTCGGTAGGACAGATGTTTCAGAGACGGACACTAAGTTCAACGTTACATTGTCTAGGACTTCTGGTTTTAAAAGGAGCGTCCCATAGGACTGTGTGTAAAAAGTTGTTTTTGTCCGTTCGGACAACTAAGTTTAAGTATGAGAGTCCGGCGGACACTAATTTCAACGTTTCATTGTCTAGAACATCTGATTTTAAAATGGAATGTACCATCGGACTTGTCTTGTAAGTTTTTGTCCGTCGGACACTAAAAGGTTTAAGTCTGTGACAGGCCCGTGGGACACCAAGATTAAAACTAAGAGTCGTCGGGCAACCAAGGTTTAAATGGCAGTCGGAACGAATAATCAATAATAATAATAATAATAATAAAGATGACTCTAGGCGCTTTGCATAGAAAAAGTGAGGCAAGGTTATCGCACTATCAACGACAAATACAAATACAATGGATAAAATTGTAATGACAAACGAAAGACACACATGGTTGCAAAATGCAAAATGAAGATTTTTTTTTTTTACAAACTAAATAATTAAAAATTGATGCACAATGATGATAGTTCACACACGGCTAATAATCATTCAGGGGTAAGGCGAGAAATCTGCTGACCCAGGCAATAATTCCAGCCTACAAGGAAGGCTTATGAGTTCGGACAGAGGATATATGCGTGATTAAGTTACAAATAGACAAATTAAATTCTATACAAGAATTTACATATTTAAAAAAAAATCAGCTACCATGATGGAAAATACCAAACCAAAAAAAAAATACATCGCGGCCTTCGGACAGATAGTATTGTTTGCGGTCGCGGTTTGTAAATGATAGACCTTATATGACATTTCGCTTGACGTGTGACCTTTGACCTCATAAACAATGGTTTCCGGTTTATCCATAAACCAAGTTGGTTCCAATTGAACTTCAAATTTTCAATTAAGGTCAATTTTAACTTTACAATCTAAAATGACCGAACGGAATCGTTACCTTGGTCATGTGACTTTGACCTGCATATACAAAATGGGGGATAACATGTGGCACCTATGAATTATTTTGGTTGAAATCAATCGAATATGCGGATATTACAGGAAACCCTTTTTGAAAACAGACAACATCACCAACAGACAAACAGCAATTAACAGACAATATCATCAACAGTCAACATAAGATGACGACAAAACAGGGGACAAAGTGGTCCCTATGGGTCTTCCTGCTTTAGGCAGCACCACAATTATAAATTACCCTTTCCCCATGGAATTCAAATTCTGAGAGCGTCTGGCGTATACAAACCAGTTGGATGCACAAGTTATTCAAAATAGGAAATAAGGAAATTTCATTAGTCGAAGTGTGGAGGAGAGAAAAAAATCATGACTTAGGTGACATATCGACAATTTTTTACGGTGCATGTACTGTTAAATTTACATTATTAAAATATAATATAATATTATAAGACAATTACATCAACAATAAATTTGAATGTAATCCTATAAAATCTGTATTTTACCGGGTGTGTGTTTGAGAATGGATGCCAGGATTTCTGTAAAATTTGCAGGATTTTTGTCCTGTAAATTTAAGAGTACTTAATCATATCATGAAAATTATATTAGTGTATTTTAATATGGTTGAATAATGATTAGAATTCGATTTAAAGTTCCACCTTTAAATTTAGTCATAATAAGTCTGGAAAATTGAACATAAAAATCTTGTATAGATTTGCTTGTGTAGTCCAGTCAAATACTGTACCTTTTTTACAGTTTTCATTGTAAAAGGCACGGGTATTTTTTACCGTGTAGCCTAGTGTAATTATGTTAATTAATGTATTGTTAAGAATTTGTTTAATTACCTAAATGTCAGGAGGATGGGGCTCAGGAATTTCCTAGATTTGTGGCATACAAATATTACACCGAGAGAGACTTGCATCAGTTATTGGAAATTGAGGTCAAAGGTTTAGGCAGATGATGAGGATTTTACGTGTGTTGCCCCTGTAATCATGCTGGTTATAGGACCTGATACTGATCTTGTTAGGCATAGCATGGCCTGAGGTACCGGAAGCACAGACTTGAGGAGGCACAGTGCTGAGAACTTGCATGATTCACAGACGAATGTATAAGCAATGTACTTGCTTATATGAGTTTCCACCCCTATTACACTTAATTAAACCAGTGGTCCCACAGAGGGTGTATTGAGTCAATCCCACATGCACCAGTTTTGAGAAATATCACCTCAATAGGGTCATGTGATCCCACAAAATCCTAACACATAAAACCCTGACTTTCGCTCATTTTAGCACCCAAATCGTTAGTCTTAGGGATTTAGCATGATCTGAAATTCTTGTGGTTCTTAAACTTTTGGACCTTTTTTATCCCTAAGTCTGATATTGTTTGAGTACAGTGTACAGTATAGGCACATTGCAATGCATCATGGGATTGATTTCAAAACACCCTCTGTGTCCGAATGGACAAAAACAGTTACAAGACAAAGTCACTATGGGACGCTCTATTTTAAATCCGTAGTCCTCGGACTGAAACGTTTCAACTAGTGTCGTCGCCTCTCATACGTAACCTAAGTGTCCCGACGACAAAAACAACTTATACACACAGTCCTAGTGATTACCAAGAAATATCTTGATTTGAGGGCGGCAGTGGTACAAAAGGCTCGTGAAATAGCTGAAAAGTCAAAATCTGCGGCTGATTGGAGCAAGGCAAGCTCCTAAGAACTAAAGTTAACACCTGCGCATAAACTGAAGCTAATGAGCCTTCATCAACAATCAATGATAACACAGGTGATCCTCGTAGACTTTGGAAAACATTAAAATCTGTTTTACCTGGCAAAAGTCAGAGTGATATTCCAGCTGTTAAAACGAAAGTGGTATGGTAACTGACAACAATGTTGTTGCTGTGATGCAATGACCACATTTTCTCTTCGTTATTGGTAAACACTATGTGCAAATTCAGGTCATCAAACGTATATGATGGAGCTCAATGTATGGCCAAATTCTGTTCAATTTAAGTTAAGCAAATTACGGAGGAGCAGGTTTTCAATCTCTTCAGTCACGTGACAGCAGGAAATCAGCAACAGGTTTGGACGGGGTGGTCGTCGGGGCTTTCAAAGCAGGTCAGGTCCTTACATCTCCACTGACTCAGTTTGTTTCATCCTAAGCTTATCAAGTGGGCCGGTTCCCCAACAGTGGAAGATCAGTAGAGTTACACCTCTTCACAAGAAGGGATCCAGAACTGAGCTTAAGAACTACCGCCCAATCTCCGTCATTCCTTTTGTCATTACATGATTTTGAAAGACTGTCACACAATGTATTTCCATTTAAGTCAAATACCTTCTCTCAGCTAACCAATCTGGCCTTCAAGACCAAGCTCTCCCACTCCACAACTTTGGTTTATGTAACCGATTTTCTTTCTTAAAACCTTGATGCTGGTCATCTTGTTGGGGGCGTGTTTATTGATTAAAGATGGCCTTCGATCGGTCAATCACTCTATTTTAATCATAAACTAAAAACTTTTGGCATTTGTGGTTGAGCTGGATTGGTTCACCTCATATCTTAGTAACGGAAGCGCCACAAAAATTGGTGAATACATTGTCTAGCTTTCTTTGATAACTTAATGGTGTTCCAAAAGGGTCCAATTGGGTCCCCTTCAATTCACACTGTGCATCAACGATCTTCCTTTGGTTGTCTCCAGCGGAGGAAAGACCACAAAAATTAACCTCTATGCTGACGACACTGCAGTCCTTTTTTCCTCCAGAATATTCATGATATCAACAATCATCTTAATCTGATCTTGAAAAGATTACAGTGTGTGGCTGAATAAAACAGAATTGACCTTCATGCAAAAAAGACCAAGTCCATGCTATGTTTTTCAGTCTAATTGGAATAAGACAACAGATCTTATTCCTATTCTTGAACGATGTTCAGCTTGGAAATGTAAATTCCATGTAATAACTTGTTCTTATTTCATGATCAAATTTTAAGTGGGAAACCAATAATAAAGTTGCCTTACAGTGCAAAATACATTGGGTTGTTTTTATCGTATTAGGGAGTGATTAGCAGCTGATTACCTGAATATTCTCTACAAAGCTCTGTCCTTCCTAGAATAATTTTATTGTGCCGTTGTTTGGGGGATGTATCAATACTTCAGTTAGGTGTAGCGTTTACAAAATCGGGTTGGAGGGGCCGTTCTTAAATTTCCAGTCATGACTCTCTTCCATCTAAGGATAACTAGGTTGGAAAACCCCTGAATGAACACAGCAGGGAAAATCTTTGTATATGGTGATTCAAAATGAGCTTGCTGGTTCATTCCACATGGTCTTCAGGATGTTTTTACTTTAAGTCAGAAAATCATTGGTACCAAACAGGGAGCCTCATGAAACATAGCCGTAAAATTTCACCCAAACAGAGCTGGCATGCGCTCATTCTTTTTCAGGGGGCAAAAGCATGGAATTCCCTATCCACTTTTCAAAAATCTTTCCTCTCCCCATAGTGCCAAGTTTTTTTTAGAACAAATTATATACCAACTGCTTATCAATATAGCTGCTTTTGACGTTCCAGATGAACTATATATATTATTTTCTTTTCTTAGATCATCACATTTAAATTTTTGTCTTATGACGTGCAATTTAATTTGCAATGTTGCATTTTCTTTCCTTCTGGCATTGTATTTTTATATTTTGTATAAATTTGCTAGGCTGACTATTTTTTAATCTCTAATTATTTTCTATTGTGTCAATAATTAGATTGGGTTATTCAATTGGGTTAACTTAAATTACTTGCAATATTTTCTAATTAATGTATATTTATAATCATTTATTTGCAACCTCGTATGATTATATTTATTTTTTTATATAATTTATATCCTTTATGTTTTTAAAAATCATTACGTAACATTTTTTTCGTAATCTGAATATGTATTTACTTTGAATTTAGATGTTATTTTATTCGTATTGGCCCCTGGGCCAGATGGCAGAACAGAGATTATTTGTAATTTCCACTGAATGTGTAACCCAGGCTAAAAAGAAATAAAACAAACAAACAAAGTCCTGATTGGACCGCCTTTTAAAACCAGGAGTCCTAGGACAATTTAAACGCTGAACTTAGTGTCCGTCGGACTCTCAGACTTCTTAACCAAGGTCCGACGGACAAAAACAACTATCACACACAGCCTAGGTGGATTACCAATGAATATCTTGATTTGAGGCGGCGTGTCAAAAGGCGCCGCGAAATAGCCGAAAAGTTAAAAATCTGCGGTGAGTGGAGCCAGGCAACAAAGCTTCCTCTAAGAATAAAGTAACAACCTGCGCAATAAACTGAAGCTAATGATCTTCACAACAAATCAATTGTAACAAAGGTGATCTCGGAGACTTTGGCCAACATTAAAATCTGTTTTACTGGCAAAAGTCAGAGTGATATTCCAGCTGTTAAAAGAAGAAAGTGTCTGGTAAGGACAAACAAGGTGTTGCTGATGCAATGAACAAATTTCTCTTCTATTGGTAAACAACTAGGTGACAAATTCAGGTCATCAAACGTATATTGATGGAGCTCAATGAATGCCATTTGTTCAATTTAAGTGTAAGCAAATTACTGAGAGCAGGGTTTTCAATCTCTTCAGTCACTTGACAGCAGGAAAGCACTCGGTTGGAGGGGGTGAGTAGTCGGATTATTCAAAAGCAGGGGCAGGTCCTTTAAATCTCCACATGAACTAAGTTCAATAAAGCTGATCAAGTGGGCAGGTGCCCCAACGGGAAGCATCAGTAGAGTTACACATCTCACAAGAGGATCCCGAATGATGCTTAAATAACTACCGCCCAATCTCGTCATTCCTGTTGTTCTGACGATTTTTGAAAGATGGTTCACAATAAAATGGTATTCCATTTAAGGCAAAATAACCCTTTCTCAGCTAACCAATCTGGCTTCAGGACCAAAAAGCTCTCCACTCTCACAACTTGGTTGAACTGTAACCGATTTCTTCTTAAAAAACATTGATGCTGGTGCATCTTGTTGGGGGCCGTTCGTTTTGTTGATTTAAAGAAAGCCTTCGATACGTCAATCACTCGATGTTTCATAAACTAAAAACTTTTGGCCATTTGTGGGTCTGGAGCTGGATTGGTTTACATCCTTTTGATTAGTAACAGGAAGCAGGCCACAAAATGGTTGATACATTGTACTAGCTTTAACCCTTGATAAATTATGTGTGTGCCAAAGGGTCAATTATGGAGTCCCTTCAATTCAACCACTGACACAAACGATCTTCCTTTGGTTGTCTCCAAAGACACAAAATTAACCTCTATGCTTGACGACACTGCAGTCTTCTTTTCCTCCAGCAAATATAATGTCTCAACAATCATCTTAAATTCTTGCATTTTTTGAAAAGATTACAGGTGGATGGAAGAAAAACAATTGACCTTCATGCAAAAAAGAACAAGCCAGTGCTATTTTGTTCAGTCGTAATGAATAAGACAACAAGATCTTAGCTATTTTTGAAAGATGTTCAGCTGGAAAATGTAATCCCTGTAAATATTTGGTTCTTAATTCTTGCTCAAAATTTGAAGTGGGAAACTCAACTTAATAAAGTTTGCCTTACAGTGTCAAAGTAGATTGGGTTGTTTTTATCGTAGTAGCGGGTGGTTAGCAGCTGAGTACCTGATATTCTCTACAAAGCCTCGGTCCATCCTAGAATAAGTTATTGTGCCGTGGTGGGGGAATTGTAGTCAAATACTTCAAGTTAGGGTGTAGCGTTTACAAAATGCGGGTTGGAGGGGCCCATTCTTAAGTTCCAGTAAGGACTCTTCTTTCCATCTTAAGGGGATAAAACTAGGTTGAAACCCCTGATAACAAGAAGGGAAAAATCTTGTGTATCAGGGGGGTTCAAATGGAGGTGGATGGTATAATTCCACAGGGTCTTCATGATGTTTTTACTTTAGTCAGGGAAAATCATGGGTACAAAACAAGGGGGAGCACTCAGGGAAACATAGCCGTAAATTTCAAACCCAAAACAGAGGCTGGCAGGCGCTAATTCTTTTGAAGGGGGCAAAAGCATGAATTCCATCCACTTTTCAAAAATTTCATCTCCCAAGTAGTTGCAACAGGTTTTTTAAGAACAATTTATTACACCGCGTATCAATTTAGCTGCTTTTGAACTTTACAGATGAACTTTATATTATTTTCTGTTCTTTAAATCATCACATTTAAATTTTTGTCTTATTGACGTGCAAATTTAATTGCAATGTTGAATTTCTTTTGTTCGGAATTGTATTTTTATATTTTGTATAATTGCTAGGCTGGAACTAGTTTTTAATCTCTAATTATTTCGTATTGTGCAATAATAGATGGGTGATGCAATGGTTAACTTAAAAATTACTTGCAATATTTTAATGATGTAGATGTATAATCATGGATTTGAACTTGTATGAGTATATTGTATTTGTATATAGATTTATACTCCTTGTATGGTATAAATCAAGGTATAATCAAGTTGTTTTTCGTCATTCTGTATGGTAAGACTGAAAAGCCTTTATCCCACTCGGTACTGCCCTATTTGTTTTTACTTTGCAAGTTAGATGTTTTTATTCGTATATGGCCCTGGGCCACATGGAAGAACAGAGGATTATTGTATTAAATTCCACTGAATGTGTAACCCAGGCTAAAGAAAGAAATAAAAAAAACAAAAAGTCCTATGGGACGCTCATTTTAAAACCAGGAGTCCTAGGACCAATGGAAACGCTTGAAACTTAGTGTCCGTCGGACCTCAGACTTAAACCTTAGTGTCCGACGGACAAAAACCCACTTATCACCCAGTCCTATGGGACGTTCATTTTAAAACCAGGAGTTCCAGGACAATGAAATATATTCCTCGGCATCCGTCGGACTCTCAGCTTTAAACTTAAATGTCCGACGCACAAAACACACATTATAACACACAGTCCTATGGGACGTTCGAATTTAAAACCATGAGTCCTAGGACAATGATACGTAAAACTTAGTATCCGTCGGACTCTCAGATTTAAACCTTAGTGTCCGACGGACTCTGACACTTAAACCGTAGTGTCCGGCGGACAAAAAATGACTTATAACCAACAGTCCTATGGGACGCTCCATTTTAAAACCAGGGGTCCTAGGACAATGAAACTTAGAACTTAGTATCCGTCAGACTCTCAGATTTAAACCTTAGCGTCCGACGGGCACTAAAACGACTGGACGCTCTAAATATGACACCGGGTTCAAAAAAGTCATACATTTATTCTCTTGAACTAGTATCAAATTAAAACCAATTCAAGTAAAATAACACCGGAGAGTATTAATTTAAAACTTCCCTCTCATCCAACTCAATTGCAATGAAATGAGAGCCTCGGGGAGGGGGAGAATTATTAGGAAAATGTACAAAAATACCTCTGAATTTCTCAGAGTCTGACAGGAGTCACTTTGTATGGGAGCAAGTCGATTGAATAATTTAACTGAACTGTTATTTTATCTGGAACCAGCATGCAAAAATTGTATAACCACAACTAGCTGAAGCAAATAAAAGTTACACCCGGATGTAAATATTCCTCTAGCGGGAAATGGTGTGTGGTGATAGAACTGACATTCCCAGCAGAGTAAAACCTTACACAACTAATAACGAAGAGAAGTGCATTGATCTTATGTCACAATGCCAAGAATCAGGATGGGAAGTAAAGAATTTCCAGTGCCAATTAAGTCATGCTTAACGCTTTCAACCCTGGTTGATTTGTACATATTCGAACAGAAAAGTGGCTCCTCCTCCTCCTCCTCATCATCATCCTCCTCATCATCCTCCTCATCATCCTCCTCCTCCTCATCATCATCATCATCATCATCATCTCTTCCTCCTCCCCTCCTCCTCATTCTACTCCTTCTCCTCATCTCCCATCTCTGTTTGCTTAGGCAGTGGCGGCGCTACAATTTTCTTCTGGAGGAACTGGGGAAAATATTTGTAATTTATGGCTTTTTGCTTGAGGTGGGTGGGTGCGATTAGGTATAACTTTCTGAAGTGTAGGAGTTCCAGGTTTTATTGTAATTCGCATGACTTAAGTAGTAAAAAAAAAAAATTACCTGAATGGGAGAAAGTTGATTCCGTGAAAGTCATTTCCCAAACCCATTGTTTTCATTTAGAACGTAAACGATACAAGTGCTTGTAAACTGCCACGATTTTATTTACTTACCTCTACGATAAATGTTCAAACACCCCAGCCCCACAATATATTGTCATATTGATGAAGTATCTGTGTAAAGAACAGCATTTCGCAACATCTTACCAATCGGAAATTCCCATATCGTACAATATCCGATAAATACGTATATTTTTTTAAACATGCTTTTCACGATAACTATCAGAGCAGGGCTCAGGGCAGTGTGCAAACCATAACAGTAGGCAGCATAAATGTCAATAGGCGATGCGTGTGTGTTCTGTATGTTTGTTTTAATCCGCTATTTTGCAGCCCCTCAGCAAAATATCCCCATTGCATACACCGATGGAGCATTGGAAACAAGGAGATTTTTCTGAGGATACAAATTCCTCTAAATTTAATTAGTTGTAGAATACCTACCGAGAACGTTTCATAGGTTTATTGGAAAAACAAACACTACGCTTTGAAAGCATGCTTAGATTTCCTGTCGTACACGGTCAAAAAATATCAAATCATCTTTTTATTACATACAGGATTTACATTGATGGGTATTCTAAATATGCAAAATTAAACAAACAAAACAAAAACAAAAGAGTTTCGAAGCTCATTTTTCTGGAAATGTCATCGTTTCTGAGGGTCTCTTTAAACCAGAAGCTTGAATGTTTTATGTATTTTATCAATAAATGTCTCAATATAATTGAAATCTTTCGTCTGTAAAGGCTCAATCAAGGTAGCCTTGGACAACGAATCCCAAAGCGCAAATGTCTCGCTCTCACTGATGCACAAGCCGTAAATAGCGGTACTGTTTATGACTTAGATGTACGTGGACAGATAAACAAAAGTCAAATAATCTTTGCCTATTAGGTGATAAACAGAGTTTAGCATCAATATTTTGAGTATGAAACTTCGTTTGGTAAATTAACACTTAAGTGGCCAAATTTGTTTTCGCGCTGGCCGCTTTACGCGTGTAATTGTCTTACTTTTAAATGCGCTTCTTTTCATACAAAAAAATAAAATCGGCCAGACCGTTAATGAGTTAATCAGTGGGAGTTAAAAAAAAAAAAAAAAAAAAAAAGATTGTCCCTGTCATTTATGCCTCGGCCTAAGGTACCCCAGGCATGCTCTATATGGGTCAAATCAGGGTAGCAAACAGGCAATGGTGTCTGCTCCATTCCCTCTGCCTCAGGAAATTGTCTCACTTCAGCGGCCCTGTGCGGCGTGGTGTTGTCGTCTTGCAGTTAAAATTTTTGCATGCACCTTCTTGCATATGGCAGCCAGTGGTTTTCCAGAATGTCAGGTACACGCCAGCGTTCTCACCACGTATCGACGACCCAGTTGTTATTCATTCCATGGCGGCGCCAGCGGGGGGGGGGGCAGGGGCAGGGGCATCCCCCATAATTGAGGGTCAATGATGTAGCGGATCTCGTCCACTAAACATAACATTTCGCCAGTGTCCAGGCTGTATCTTCTGTGTTCCCTACCCCAGCGAAGTTTGTGGTAAACGGTTGGGCGTGGACATTTCGGCCATTCGTCTTGCTCCACTGTGTAGGTACATTCGACTGACCTAAGTCATATTCACGCGTTTCCGCGCTTCGCGCATATGATTTGACAGAATCCAATACTCCATTGCACTTTCCCAATTCAAATTGTGTTCCATTGCTGGAAAATAGCCATGCTTATTTGCTATGTCACCTTTGTTAAAATAAGTCACCTTGCCATGATGACACTGTGGGTTCAGGAATGATCTAAGTTTAATACCGACACAGAGAGTACATCACTAGTCACATTCTCTCTCGTCAAGGCCATATCGAGTGACGTGGGCGACCATGAAATTAGCCCGTCCTCCCTGGTCCATGCCAATTTCAGAGCTGAGTCCTCAATTCCAGTCCAGGCTGCAATGCTCTGAAGATATGTTAATCTCTGACGTCCTCGGTCTCTCTTTCCTGCTATTTTTCCTGTGAGGAACATACTCTCCAAACCCCTCTTCCTCATACAGTGGCCTAGAAAGTCCAGCTGTTGTTTTCTTATTGCTGTTATCACATTCCGCTGTCCTACCTGCCCTCTATAGAAAACTGCTATATTTGTGGTGTGACTTGTCCAAGGTATTCGCATCATTCGACTCAGGAACCACATTTCTGCTCGCTTGTCAAACAGATCATAACATTCCGATTCCTGATATATGACCACCCTCGCAATCCGTATTTTTAAAGTGCGCAGTCATAACTCCAGAATTCTGAGTCTTGTATTCAAATGATTTTCAAGTTACATAAAGGTGACTCATTCTTGAGAAAGTTCTTTTGCAATTGTTTTCTCCTCTTGATTTCTCTGTTGCACCTTCCGTCCGATTTATCATGCTTCCAAGATAGTTAAATTCGTCAGCTTGCTTCAGGCTGTCCCCATGTATTTTAATGTTACAGACTGGAGCAACTTTTCCCTTCTGCTTATTAACACCCCAAACACTTCAGTTTTTCTTGCAATTGATGTACAATCCTTTTTTTTCTCACTTTCGTCTACTTTGTTTAATTCTTTGCTGAAGGTCAGATTCCGATGTCGCAATAAGGACAGTATCACTCTGCATACCGTCTGTTGTTATTTTTTGTACCACCTATCACTACTCCTGTAAAATCTTCTAGTTCCCTCAAGATCCACTCGCTGTACAGATTGAAAATATCTGGCGAGAGAACACAACCTTGCCGCAATCATTTCCTGATTTTAACAAACTTGCCCACATCGTTGCCAACTCTGATGGCAGCTGTCTGATTCCGATCAGTTTCTGATGATGCTCAGGTCTTTTCCGTATCATATTAATTTCACTCAAGATGTTTCACATATCCTCATGCTTTAAAATACCAGTAATCAAAGGCCTTGGTGTAGTCAATAAAACCTATAAAGTCCTTTCTTCATTTCAATAGCCCTCTCTGTTAACATTCTCAGCATGAATATTATATCGCGCATCATCGATCTAACGATTAATTTAGGATAATTTTGTTCAACCAACCCTCAAATTTCCGGGATTGACTCATGCGCAACGTATACTACACAAAAACAAGTAAAAAAAAAAGTCTCATTTAACTTCTGTTTTACAAGCTTCCGATAAGCCGAGACCATCCCGGATTTCCCATTATCATTGCGCAAAAAATTTTGACCAGCCTGAGGCTCTCGACGTCAGGAACACACTTTCACAGAATTTCCGAAATTTCCCAAGCTGTATCAGCTGTAGCATTTTAATTGTATACAAAGAAGACTTGTTCGTTTTGTGCTCAAATCTTGCTTGCCATATCACACCAAATGGTGTAGTAACATCACTAACTTCCTATCACTCAAGAATTATTTTAAAAACTTTTGTATACTGAATGTTTTATAAATGTGTCAACAATCAATAATTTTATGTGCTTATCCGCACTTTTTATCGCGAATACGAGGCTTCTGTTTCGATATTTGCAACTTGGGGTTACAGACATTTGCTATTGTAGCACCTCCTCGTCTTTGGCAATGAACTATATCCATAACTACAACATAATAACTTCTTTAAAAGCTTTAAAAACATACCTCATGTCAGATACATTTTAAGTCGCATTTTTCGTGCATCGTTTATCGTCTACTTGCAATATCTTTACCTCCTAAATTGAGCTTGGCGCGGGCCAGTAAGATACGTAATCCTGTATCTAAAATTGAAAAAAAGTTGAAACCATGTTTGTTTGAAAATTCTCAAGCTCGACAAATATCGAAAGGCAAATGTGGGGAAAAAATGGATCGACCGTAGCGATTGCGTGTTCACTTTTCGCGTTTGTGAGCACCGAATACCACGAAAAACTTTCAATTTTTTCGCTAGGTACTATAGGTTCAGACCCCTACGATACATATTCAAACAAAAGTAACCGGACCCTCTGATGCAAAACCATTCACTAACCCCTTTGTTTTTCGAGAAGATGTTTGATATTATTTTCATTTACAACACACTTCTGATAACGTTAATATCTCTCGCAGTACCAATTGTGATCATATCTTTCGCAGTCTGTGACACAGACTAGACCGTGGGAAATACTTACCGGACCGCCGTAATTGAGCTGAAAACCGTTTGCAATACACCGAATGAAGAACGGTGACGTCGGATATATTGACGTCCAACAGCGGAAAGATGTGATTTCAAACAAACAAATCAACTCTTAAAATATGAGCCCGCTTTATGAACCAAATATGATTGCCTATTCAATTTAGAATGTAAGCTCCTAAATAATGATAATGCTAAGAGTGAGAAGCAAACTAGTTATCATCATGGTTTTATATATTGTAAATAAAAATAGAAATGTTAGATTTGGGTCCCAAAAGGTTTGTAATCTTTAATAATATCGATTGTTTTCTTTGTTTACTTCCATAGGACATTCCAGATGGCAATTGTTCACCTGCTTATTGGCAATCCATATGGAAAGAACGAGAATCTAAGATCTCAAGAACCTACCTCACATATCATATCAAAGTACCTGGAGACGGGAAATTGTATCTTGGTATCAACAGACGTCGCAAACCTGTACGCCAACCCAACAATGGAATTGGACGATCTTTTCACTTCTTATTTCACGAAGTGCCTTGTGACTGATTAAATCTCATCACTGGTATTTAGGGGATGACGTTCAGGGTCCTGTTTTCGTGTATGAACGCTAATCAATTTAACATTTAAACCGGACTTTGGGCTACTTCTAGATTCGCTTCAGCGGTTCCATTGTTTTAGCGCAGTGAAATTGAACCATTGCTGAAAGCTAACGAGACATAGCAATTTTGACCGAAGCTTGCTTTAGATTTGTAGTCATAATGTCTCGCCCCGAGGCCGTTTTTCAATGAAACTGCAACCCGATATCAGCTGATCTCCCACACAATTTTCCCGACACGAGGTCAGTAATTGCCATTCTTTATCGCGAAAGTCCCTGGTGTGTGAGGCCCATGAAATTACATAGCACGGGTCTCAAAACAAGCGCCCAGTGATAAAAGCAATTAAAACACGCTCAAAAAAGAACCTAGAAAATATATTGACCCTCAGTTAAATGCCCATGGCCCGATTGCTAACAACCTCGACCCCAGAACCACAGATTTTACCGGAAGGGCCAATGGGTCATATTTGGTGTCTAAAGAAAACTACGATTTTTTCTCATTTAACCCTGTGAAATCTTTGGGCTAAACGATGTTTGGTTTGGATGTTATGAGCGAAAATGTGCCCAATTTGTGCCTCAATGGGGCTTACAAAATTACGTTTTTAACTCTCACATCAAAACAGCTTGAAATGTCAACGCGAAACTTTACAGATGGGGTTTTGGGGTCAAGGTCATTCCACCAAGATAAAAACTTTGAATCGGGGCATCCTTTAAAGATAAGGATAATGATCTGAATTCAGTGCATTCGCCAAGATAACCGCACGCGAGCATGATTCTGTGTTCTTAGGTAGAGCGCCGAGAACTAAGAACACAGAATCATGCTCAAGTGCGTGTTATCTTATGAAGGCACTAGAACGAAGTTATTATCCGTCATACACTTCGAGTGCTTCTTTCTGAAACAATAATTAACCAACACAAATATTAATGAAAAATTCCCACATTTAACTTTAACAACACAGACTCCGACAACTACATTGACTGGAGTTAGTTTCATGCATGGGTCGCTGCACAAGCCTTCAAGTGGTCATTTCAATGATTCTTTTATATAACACCATTAGTAATTGACTTGTTTGCAAAGGTGCCAGAACAAAAAAATCGAATTACTTGTAGTTGTCTTATTTATTCCCTTTTATACATTTCAGCATCGTTGTCTTTAGGAAACTAACTCAAATAGATCAGTACTTCTGAATAGACCTAACAATAAATGCAATTTACCAAAATAGTTTTGTTGTGACCAAATTATATTTATAATGTAATTTCAAGAGTAATGCAATGGATATTAGCTTTAACAGATTGTACGCAATAGTATATGTCTATATGTAATTGACACTGTCGATTGTAAAGGATAGATTGTTGCGTGACACATCAATTGTTAATAAATTATCAGTCGAAGTTTTGAAGTATCATTAAACTTTAACCTCAGATAACCAAGGTAGAACAGTCTAGCAATTAGCACGTACGTAACCTATAGCCCATAATTGTATGCAAGCATTTAAACTGGCGAGGCGAAAGGTAATGACCTGCAGGGGCATGGGATTTAAAAACATAAAAAAACATAATTTACGTCATGGAAGTACGTGTGTGCAATATACTCATAATATTTTCAATTAAGTGAACAGAACTAGTGAAAATCAAGTATTTTCTATATTATATTTTGAATTAACTGCAATTCCTATAATCATGTTGGACCAACGTGATGGTAATTTTTCCAATACTTATTTTAAGTGCAATCATAAAGATTAGATTACCATTTTGAGCAGGTGAAGCTATAAATTTTCAGTAATATCGCGCAAAGAGTTTGACTTTGTCCAACTTAATCAAATAACGTCCTTACAAATTAAGACTTTATGTGGCTACTAAATAAAAATGAGTTGAAACAGTCCTTGTTCATATCATTGGAGTAACGTCAACTTAAAAAATAACCAAATTACATGTATAACATAAATTGAGTTCCAACAACTTAATGATTAAAAATATAACCTGATAATATCTTTGTAAACTTTCTAAATAAAAATGTGTGCAATAAGGTTTCAATTTTGAGTAAATGTAGCAAAATTATGAGTAGGCTTAATACTGATTCAAACGTTTTTAACTATATTAAAATAACTCAGTTAAACATACTTGAGATAAACTTGTTTTTCCTGTCTGAAAACCTGGTTTCCGCAAAACTTGGTTTATCCGTCGATAATCATAGTTTTCTCGATAAACTAAGATCTTCTGTTTTCACCAGAAAAACCGAGTAATCATCGAAAAAGTTAATTTATCGAATTACAAGCACTTGGCTTGTCATATTGGTATGCTTTGTATACAGATTTTTATTATGGTCCGTACGATGGTGACAAAAACAAAATGTAATAGATGTATTGTGCATGTATTAAATGTGTAGAATAAGGTGTGTATAGTAGAAGTAATGTAAGAGTTAAAATGGGTAAAAGGTTAACACAGTCCAGAAGGAGTAACCAATTTTGCAAGTTAGTCAAATGAGCACCGTCTGGACGTGTTTGTTAGATTGATCAGTTTTGGTTTTTGAGTATATCTGAACTCATACATGATAAGTAATAACTTAAAATGTTACGCATAGTAATAACTTAAAGAAATTAGGTGAAATCCGATTACACTTTCTCTCTGAGAAAAACAAGATTTTCCTCTCTGAAAACTTACTTTATCAGTCGATAAGCATAGTTTTCTCTATAAACTAATATCTTAACTTTTCACCAGAAAAGCCGAGTTATCGTCGGAAAAACTTAATTTATTGAATTACAAGCGTTGTTATTATGGTTCGTACGATGGTGACAAAAAATAAAAATGTAATGTAATATAGGTGTTGTTCAAGTAGTATATGTGTAGAAGTAATTAAGTAGAAGTAATGTAAGAGTGAAAGAGGTAAACGGCCAGCATAGTCCAGAAGGAGAACCGATTTCGCGAGTTACTCAAATGGGCACCATCTGGACTTGTTTGCCAGGCTGATAAAGTTTGGTTTTTAGTGTACCTAAACTCATATACATGATGAGTGATAACTTAAAATATTACTCATAGTAATGACTTACAGAAACTAGGTACAATCCGATTACACTTACTCTTTAAATGCGAAAGAGTGAATTTCACTCTTTTAGAGCGGCTATAGGGCCCGATTTAAAAAAAAAGTTTTTATTTATTTATTTATTCATTTGGCAGACACAGCAATAAACAATACAAAGATCAGTAATGAAAAAAAATATATAGAGATAAAAATGAAACCTTATGAGCTGCCAGGGAGTGATAAGAAGAAGCACAAAAACACTGTCACCAAAGGTGCAGCACTCCCTACCCAGAAGATCCCAAGACAACATAGAAATTCATACATCAAAATAATTGCACACATCAAAATATTGCACAAAGTTCCAAAAATTAAACTAAACTATGCAAAAACAAATAATTAAGACCAAAGGTTGATATAGTACAAAATTAAAATATGCTAAAAATGTACATGAATGTGTGGTGTGTATGTGAGTATGTGTGTGTGTATGTGTATATGTGTGTTTGTGTGTGTGTGTGTGCATGTGTGTGTATGTAGGAGCTATCTTTGTTATGTGTATGTGTCACAATGCCTGTGTGAAAGTAAATGTACAGTGCATGCAAGTGAGGTAAATGAGTGTTATGTGATTGTATTGATAAAAAAAACCTAGATTTCTTAAAATGTTCCCTTAGAAGAGTTTTAAAAGAACTAACACTGCAAGTGATGAGTGAGATTCTAATGAGACGAGGGAGAGTTAACCAGATAACAGGGAAGCTGACAAATAGGCTATTTTTGTAGGTATCGGTTTTTGGAGTGACATCTTGTTTGAAAGTAAGATCATCTGGTGTCTTATATTGACACTCCATCTGGAAAAAGGAAAGACATAGCGTTTTATTAGACACGAACATGCAAATGATACTGATAAATAGTACCTTTTCACAAAACTTCAGCTTAGAAAGATTAAGACTACACAATCTGTCATCATAAGACTGTTCCCCCCCTTGCGTGGATCTCTAAATACAGCCGAGTAGCCCTATGCTGAATTTGCTCTAAGTTCTCAATATTGCATTTACGGTACACATTCCACACAGGTGCACAGTAGTCATAACTGGACTTATAAGGCTACTGTAGAGCTTCAGAAGAACAGCTGGATTATTTTCCCAGCAACCACCCTAATAAAACCCAGTAACTTATTGCACTTTTTGACACAAACTGCATTTCATGGAACAATTCCAGGTCAAATCACTAGCAACGATCACGCCTAAAAGGCGAAGAGTGTCAGTTGTTACGAATTTGGTATGATTTAATAGTAAGAAGGAATGGCTTTACTTTGCCGCCTGTAATGCACATAACTTGACACTTTAGAGGGTTAATTTCAGAGCATTATTGTCTGACCACCAATTTCATTTATCAAGATCGGATTGAAGCACGACAGAATCAGTACTACTTCTGACTTCCTTGAAGATGAACGTGTCGTCAGCATATGGTAGATAGACGAATGCATATGAAGATTGAGATCCGTCAACATAAATGTTGAACAAGAGTGGCCCCAGCACAGATCCTTACATTCAAACCTTTCGAATTATATGTTTGTCAAATTACTCTTGATAATTAAAAATAATAAATTTATAATTTTGGAAGTTATCACGAAAAAATTAACCAAAATGAGGAATTTCACTCTTGTGGCCCTGTAATTACTCTGAAAGGATGAATTGTAACTCGTTTGAATAGAAAAGTAATTTTATAAGTCCGATGCAGAAAATATTTTTGAAAGATAATAAATTGAGTTGAACCAAACCCTTGTGTCCTGTTTCTATCATTTGAGAAACGTTTACTTAAAATATAGCAAACTTAAACAATATAATTTGAGTTCCCACAAATTAATTTTGAGTAAATGTAGTCAATTTATTCAAGCCTAATACCGATGCAAACGCTTTGAGCTATCATATCAACGATAAACGCAGTTTATCAACTTAAAAAACAAGGTTTTCCTCTCTGAAAACTTAGTTTATCAGTCGATAATCATAGCAATACTCTTGATAATTAAAAAAATAATCAAATTTTATCATTTTGTAAATTATCCAGAAAATTGGATCTCAAATCTGTTCTTGGAAAGGTGTGAAATTTCACTCTTTTCGGAGTGGGCCCTGTAGCCAATCTGAAAGACTGATATTCACTAGTTATTTTATTGAGTAGATACCGCACATTATTTTTTAGTGTACGTTTTATGAATGGCATTGTTTTAAATCCTTTTTATGAATAGTATTTTTTAGTTTGGTTATTTTCTATACATATATTTTCGAGTGTGGATTTACCTGGTTTGGGAATGTGTCCTTTTTCGCATGCACAGTATCTTCGCATTTTCCCTTCAAATCGGAGTAAATTACAAAACCGTCACTGTAATAAAATCATGCTAATAATATAAAGATCTACACACGTACAAATTTACATTGAAAATAAGTTAAGAATTTAAACAGATTTCTACCGTTTATTTTACATTGAAAAACACTTTCTCTTGATATCATACAATGAATAAACTTATTGCACTATTTAATATTTATGTGCATCGCATACTGATGCTGATATAAACCTATGGCACCATTCCCTACATGTATATGTGACGCTGTATAACGAAACTATAGCACTTAGTACAATATTGTATATGTTTCCCGGACAATTTCGCAATGTGAGCCTGCTCGGGTTAACATCAAGATGATTTTTTTTCAGATTTTTGTGTTAAAATCATTTTGAAATTTGAAATTTTCCCTAATATTTCAATTTACTTGCACCATGGTTTAAAAAAGTTACAAGTGGTGAGCACCTTTGGATCAAGCCATTTGCAACGGGGGTGTTAAAAACAAGCACCACGGACGGACATTTTTTACTATAATTAATTTGTTCCTAGTTTATTACTTTTCAAACTTTCGAAAGTTTTGTACTTGAACATTATTCTAAGGAAACCCCAAAAATTTTAAAACCCGAGATTTTCGTGGCCTCAAATGATCCACATCTCGATGATGTCTGAGAAATTTACAGACCGTATTCTGCGATATCCCCAGGAAATCAGCGACTCTGGCTTGTTGTACCTTCCCGTCGGAGTGGAAGTAATCTTCGCGTATTGACTATGTCGTTGGACGAGGCATAGCCTAGTGAATCTCGCGTCAGTTTTGGATAGAACGGTAACAACCAACTCTGAAAAACGTGGGCTCGTTGCACACAGACTTCGACTCCGGAAAAGGAACAAGCAACAGACGTATAGCTCCCAACAAAAGGCATTGTACGTAATTCAAAATTATGCATGGATTATTCATCTGGAGAGTGGGGACTCATTATGAGACTAATATGATTACTGAGGCTTTCAAATAGAAATACGTTTTAAGATTGGGTCTGAAAAAAACATTATTCCAACTTTATGAGCAGCAATGTACATCAGTAAATTCAAGAAATAGTACATAAAACTAAAAAGATATTAAGATATCATTTGGAACACTAACCATAAGATCAAATTTATTTACCTGGTAGTCAGCGTGAAGCTTATCATTTAAGACATGCTGTAAATCATCCCAAATCGGTCTGACCTTCTCACATTCAGTAACACATTACCACAAAATAACACAAGAGGGATTCTTTCCTACCAATTTTAAAAAGAAAATCATTAAAAGCAATCATTTTAAAAAAAGCGAAGCTGTGTTTCAATGGTACATTTAAAATTGCGATTATGAATCTCCTTCCAGTCAATACCATCACCATCTGTTGTATTGTTAGTCTAGTTCTGATTCAAAATTTCAGTTTCATACATAAAATGATCAGTTTTTGGATAATGACCCAGGAATTGATCAATAAGTGACCGTTTTGAAAGGAAAACTTTTGTTTCTGATGATATCTACTGTTTGAATTACATTTTGTAGAATATCCTTGTGCAACAAAAAAATTATCAAAAGCTACTATTTTTATATATAATTGGCAATTATGGTATGCAACATTTGTTAAATTAATTTCATTTATATACTTGAACGAATTTGAAATTTTATCCTAGACCATTATCGTAAAGGGATAATCATGTCAGCAAAACAAGTTATATGATATCTGGTCCTCAATCAATTTGAAAGGATTGGCTTGTAAAGCGATGCACTTTATAATATCTGTATGTCAAATTTGAATAATGTATTGATGGATACCAATTTTAATGAACATGCGTAAAAAATAATGAAAATAGTACTAGATGAGACAAACTTTAATTGATTAAAAATTCATTTAAATGATATTTTAGATAGAGCTAAAACATCTCTTCTGGAAAAGGGAACCTCAACGAAATCCTCTTGCGGAATGTCGGTATTCTCAAGCACTGTGGTCTTTGTGAGGGTTGGGGCTCGATCCCTCAAATACATGGGAGTAGTAAGAAATGCTGTCACTCACCATTAAGAAACACCTATTAGGACAACACTTTCTTTAAGACGTACCTTTTGTTCTTGAGATTAACGACCCTCCCAAATAATTACCTAACTCCAAAGTAGATTATCTGCTATCTCACTCATGTTTTGTATATAATTATTGCGGGGTTTGAAAGAGTTAATTCTGAAGATTGATAATAAAGCTACTCTGCCGAATAAGCCCTGTTCCTAATCCATTTGGTGTCTTAATCACTCTTGATAAATGTCATCAAAAATTTCACGCTTTTGAAATTTCCCTAGGAAGACGCGTGAACACGAACGTTTCCATATACCTCCACGAAAGAGTTACCTAACCTCGACAAAAGGTGTGCGGTTCACGTGAAATGTTCACGGTTTGCAGCACACAGTATGGACTGCCAATTATTCAAAATCGAAAAGTTATCGCCTGTTGCATTTTTTTAATTTATTTTGAAAATGGTGGATTGCCAAGTTTAGAAATCACAAGAAAAAAATCAAGCTCATGATTTAGGCGAACGTTGAAGTTTGGTGTTATTAGATATATGGTCGCCCAAATCGTGAACTTTCAAGGATATAGTAAGCGATTATACAATCACGAAATGGTTCCTTTAACTTTAGCTGAAATAGCGAATACGCACTTCACTCATTCATGCCTTGATAAAAAGTTCAAAAGAAAGAAGTCCCCCCCCCACCTCCGCGACAATGTGCATTTTCTCTTCTGCTACCATAAACACTGCTCTTGTTACCAAATTGGCACAATAGCACGACATGTTACCATTTAATGTGCAAAAAATTGACACAACAGTTAACTCGTCTCCCTGAAATTAACGTCATTTATTAAATTTGATGACGAATTTAAAAATGACACTCTCTTGCATAGAGACAATCTAGAAAATAGAGTTTTAAAAAATAAAAGATTTTTTTTAGATTCTTTTCTCATTTCAGTTAGCTTTGCTACAACGTACCGTATAGTGAGAAATTAGAGTCACTCAAACAAAACAAAACCGTTTTTTTTTGTTTTATTTTTATTTTGCGTAACACAGTACAATTGGAAAGTAGATTAACCCCAATACAAACAATGTTGTTAAACATTTTTAATACAATGGATTTGTGTAGATGAAAGTTGTTCTTGCTGCTGTTTGTTGTTTGGTTTTGTTTTTTTCAGTAATGGGTTGGCCCTCCATGCTTATAAACCATTTCCGTACATCGCGGCGATCGTGTCAATCCGACATGGCCTTGGGCCGATCGACCGTGCATTTCCAAGATTCATCTCAACTCTTTTTGCCCATTAAATGGGGGACTATTGTTTTATTAACTCTTTTAATAAAACCAAAAGATGAATCGTTCCCATAGTAAATGCCATGAATCATCGATGTGCGACGTCTAAGAACTTTGAGTTATATTGGCAGTACGATCAACATCTCGATTTTCAAAATTTTGTACATTCTTTAACTGAATAATAATTATTCAATTTGTTCCAAATTTTGTAGTCCTAAAAAGGTATTTGATAATTGAATTAGGTAATTTGTGGTTTTTCGGGTTGTAGATCCTCTTTCTACTACAGGTCCTGACTCACAAAAGGATCACTTGTACTCCGAATGTAGATACCTTATGTTCATTCTATAGAACAAACAAGCTTCGTGTACAAGAACACGGTATCGCGTTCGCGTATAACGGAAAACAAACTTATCCTGAAAATAAGGTTTTTGGCGAACTACGTGCGCATGACTTAATAGTTATTTACTATAAAAACAAAAGTTCAAATCACACCTTAAAACTCCAGTCATGCCTCATTGAACACCATTGCTTTGGCCTTTGAAATTGCATGTCAAAACTCCACTTGTGACAGTTGGGGCCATACATGATATGTTAATTTTTTAAGCTTCTTCTTATCGTGTCGCAAACTGTGGGTTCTCTCAATATGATTCCAGCCAGAAGATGGGTACACACCTCAGGCTGCTTCACTGAATTCCGCAAGGTCTTCTTTGTGTCATTGTTGCTCTCCATAGTGGGCCGGCCAAGAGATGTTCCATTTTCTGTGGGTGCTGTATCCATCAAACAAAGGTAGTGTCAAATCTGTTCCTCTCAGGTAGCCCCACTTCTTGCAATGGAAACCTTATATCGGCCAGTTCTGGTTCTCAATATCTGTTGAGGCAGATCGCCCTTCAGTCCATGAGGAGTCAGCTCCAGTGGGAGATCTCATCCAGGTTCAATACCAATAGTGTTACTTGTTGATGGCAAGTCTTTCTTTCCAACAAGGCGACTCTCTTCAGCTCCTTAGAGACTGTTTCAAAAGGTTGGACTTTAATGAACTCTCGTCTGGATTTAGGGCGGTTGGCATCATGTAGCTGTCCAGACATGGGTGCTTCACACTAGATACTTTGGCAAGCTACGCTCTTGCATGCTCGCTACGCTACGACGGATGTCTGGTGGAGTAATTCTGCTATGATGTATAAGTTTTCCGTTTGTGTTGGACGGAGGCATCCGTTGATAAGCCGGCCGGAGGCATTTAATTCTGAGTCAAGCTTCGTAGCCTGGGTTGATCTTTTCCCATAACAGGGCACGCATACTCTGCATAGGAGTAGCACGGGCAGTGCCGTCGATCTTAGGGTAAGTGGGCGATCACCCCATCTTGTGCCAGTTAGTTTTGCTTTAAGATTTATTGCGTTAACATATTTCCTCTTCGTCTTCTGATGTGGGTCTTATTTAGAGAGAGTGCGGTCCAAGTCACATCCTATGTAGACATGTTTATCACAGTGCTCCAGGGGTTTCCAGAACCCGTAACTTGTAAGCTGACTTTTGGCTTCACGGTTGCGTAGATGGAAACACACACCGGTTGTCTTAGATGGATTTGCTACGTAGGTTTTTTTCCCCTCTATAGGAGTTAGTTAATCCAAAGCTTTGAGAGTCTCTCTCTTTCAGACAACGTGAAGTCGGCATCTTGTGCGCTAATCCCAAGATCGTCGGTCATAAATAAAACGCACAGGTTTCTGCACTCTAGGTTGGTCGTTGGTATGGATGTTTTGACAGGAGAGGTTGGCCGCACACTCCCTTGTGTAGAACCATCCGGAGCCTACGCCATCGCTCTTCTTCGCTCCTACTGAACAAAGAAACTCCTGTTTGCCCCGCAATCCTCGATAAGCTCAAGTCCAGCGGATTGTCCTTGGTAATTTCCAGAATCTTATGGAGTAGGCATACCTGTGATTAACAGTGTCGACGCTGCTGTAGGTCGACGAACACAGCTCCGGTTACCATACCTTCTCCAAACCATCCTCAATGTGTTGATTCGGTTGATTACTTGGCTTTTTGTTGATTTGCTGGCCGGAAACTGCTGTTGTGTTGGTATGAGGGGTCGTCCCCTATCACCGGTGCACTACGATTGAGCGGAGAACGTTCAAAGAGCTGGTAGGTATGGCTTAGGAGTGAGATTGCTGTAGCTCTTGGGATTGGTGGATCGTTCCCGATGTTTTGATGCCATAACATGTGCTTTCTTCCTCCCTCCAATCTTTGGGAACCTGTGAGAAATAAGGCAGCAATTGTATAGCCCAAGAAGCCATTTCCTTTGGCTGCTGTGGATTTTTTTATTATCTGCCAGTTTAGATGTTGTCAAGGCCTCCTTGCTTGTCCCTGGGGAAGTTTAGCAATACCGGATTCCCCATTCGTCCGTGTTTAAAGGGGCGAGTGAAACCCGGGTCGCCACTAAACCACTTATGGTCTAGTTTGATCTTCTTGGGCTTCTGCTGCACTTGCCATTTAAAAGCAGTTTGTGTGCAACTTGGTTGGGTGTGACATTTTTGGCTGGCTGTTGAGGTTCTGTTGGATCCCCTCGGAGCTTCGGATGGTAGACCCTATGCGTTCTTGCTGTTATGGGTCATAATCGGTGGTTCAATTAAAGTATGCCAGCCTGGTTTTGATCTTTTCCTGGGAGACCTCTCGCGAATTTTTTAAATGGCATGATGAACAAGATTATTATTTTGAATGTTTTTGTACTTCCCTCCTGAGTATGCACCAATATCTTCAATGTGTCCAATCTTCGATACAAAGTCGCAACGACATCGCATGTCAGCCACAGCCCATATGACCATTGCAGGATCATTACGTAAGACTTCCACCTCATTTTGAATGCATTCGGGCTCGCAAGTTCTGAAGGCTACGCGGTGACTGATGTAAACTTTGGTCTTCATATCCCACAAGAACAAAGTCCATGGTTGTTATATCAGGTTACCTGGCGGGCCATTCCACAGCATAATTCAGGGCTACAAACTCTGTCCCCCAAAATGTTGGCGATTTCTGACAGCAATTAGTGTGGGCAGGTGCACCATACTGTGCCCACCACAAATGGTCGGAAGACAACCATCATTTTTTGCCGTAGATATGCATTACAAAGTTCAGGCACAGCATCGTGTTAATCATCTGGAAATAAGCTTGCCCATTGACATTTCTTCGTAAAAGTAAGCCCAATACTCACTCCTATTTCCACACAAATAGGGTTTCTCGACTCATGTTTTGGTATCAAATTGAAACTTGGGAGGGTTTTCCCAAGACTGGTGCCGGTCGCCATTCATTAAAAAAACTGCTTTCGTCACTGTCGTCTCCTGAAATCTCGTGTTTCTCTAACATCGATCCAATAGCCACTCGCAAAGGTTTGCTTCTTTGAAGTCATCGTACTCTTAAGTTGATGGCGAATGCGCATTCTTCTGCCATGGAATGAAGTTCAAGTCAATTTTTGTTATCGGTTGGCAGTGGTTTCCCTTTGAGTTCTTGTAAATCGACGTAGAACGCAATTATGCTGTTGTCAGTTTCTCACTTTGCGCTTTCTCCCTGAGTTACCCGTGTTTTCCGATTAAGAGCTTATGCCATGATCTCGATATTTCTCACATTTTCCCAAGATTGTCGACCTAGATGGAGAATCCCTGTCCCCTGAAAGGCTTTGTCACGGACGAACCTCTTTGCTGGTTGTAAAGCCGCGCCGTTCGCTACTTAAATGTTTTGAAAGTGTGAAATGCATTTTAACGCATTGAATTGGCTAATCTCAAGTACATTCTATTACATAACCTAACATATAAAAGTTATTGGTGCCATATTTCTCTTAAGCATTCATTACCACACACACATCTTAATGTCACAAGATATAAGTTGACTGCCATTTTTCAAAGCATGGTGTTCCATGAGGCATGACTGGAGAATGCCATTACGGTATCATTTGAAAGCTATTACCTTTGAACTTTAATAAACATAATTAGAAAATTCACAAAGTTCGAAGAAGATTGTTTTGTAAAACCTAATAGCTTTGTGAAGCTTTTATAAACATTACTCTGCACGCTGGCCAATCCTGTATAATTATAAGACACATAAGTCAGTTGCATTTGAGATGGCTTTCCAAATATTTGCATGTCCCATTTGGGGATGCCATCTATAACCAACAACAAAGGCGAGGGAGTATTTGGACTCATTTTGTTAAAACTTGCCATTTTTCAGTGATAATCTGTATTATAATGCTCGTGAGGCTAAATTAATTTGGAAATGTTTATAACAAGAAAACCAAAAATGACCAAACTTCATCTTGGAGCGAGTATACGTGTTCTTGGTTCTTGGTTTAGTTCTTGGTTTATTATATGTCACATAGCAGCTAATAAGCGAATTGGGTTAGCATTTACAATATTAAAAAAACTAAACGTGCATACAAAAACAAGCCTTTGCCATAAAATATTCATTGATTATATGCAATGAAATAAAAAAAATAGCCCTAGTTCATAAAAACAAAATACGCTACATAATGCATAACACAACACACTGACACACCCACTATATTATACATACAACACATTAAAAAACACATCCACAACCAACTCCCATCCTTAACAAACACCTATACTCACACATACAACAACTTCTAACCGCACCCCACATACTCTCACTCTGTCCACACCACACACACACACCCACCCTACTTTCACACTTAACACAACACATTCACACCCCCCCACATATACTCTCAACTCTCTCACACACACCGGCATATAGCTTACACATCAAGGGGTGGGCCAGTTACAACTTTACAAAAACGGAGTGGGTTCTAATCGTCCATTTTGGCTTCTGAATCTAGTCAAGCTTTTTCACTGAAGATACATTTTTGGGTTGGGTTTCCATGGATTTTTAAGTTTTGTAATACATGAAGTCTGCAATGGATTTTGATGTTAATTATATTTGCCAATGATTTGCCACATACAAACGAATGACAACTATGGTAACATTCACATGTGTAGGTTATTGCCTCCCTTTTAAAAAAATAAGCAAGTTCATGATTGTCCAGAATACAGAAAAACTATCTGTACCTTGCGCAGAGGTCGTGTATTCACTCATCAGAATTACACTTCTTTACACACAATGAGTTGTCTGCTACTATTATGTTAATAATAATCAGTGCCGCCGAGAGAAATTGCGGTCCCGGGGGAACCTGGAGTACGGGGCCCGCCCCCCTTTAACCAACTTCGTTTTCCAGAACCCATACGGGGAGGAGATTTTGAAGTTACAGTGGCGGCGAAGCGGCCATGACGCGCGCGAGGTGTTATAGCTGTAATACAGTTGATCGTCGATGCAACTTAAGGGGTGTTTTTGTTTGAATATTCATATTGTGTTTATGGAGACGGCCCAGGGTGGTGTGGAGGCTTCCCCGCCGCGAAGCGGCGGAGCCTTGCAATGTTCACTTTTCCAAACAACTTTTCTCATGAAAAATTTTGAAACCAATAGATAATACTATTTCACTTTTTAATGATAGAAGTATGATAAACGGTTTTTAAAAAGTAAATATAGCTGATGGTTTTAGTTTTTGTTTCAAATAATATATATAAAGTGTTCATGGAGAGTTCATCCTTTATGAATTCGTCCCCTGGTGGGTGCAGCACGAAGCGCGGAACCCTTGCAATGTTCACTTTCCAAAACCTTTTCTCATGTATAGTTGATAGAAATTGGTAATTAGTCCCACGTTATAATTCATGACCAACCGTTATTTAATAAACCAAATGCTAATTGTTTTTTGTTTGTGAAAAAAAATCGGAAATTTCGTGGTTACAGAGTATTTTCCCAACGTAAGTAGGTATCAATTGTCGCAGGAGGGGGAAACGGGCCCCTTTATCCACCAATGTTCTCTCTTTCTCTCTCCCTCTCTCGCTCTTCTCTCTCTTTCATCTCCGCCCCTCTTCCCTCTCTGACGTTTTCACAACCGCAAGGCTTTTTTTTTATGGGGCCCCAAGGACCCCGGGCCCCCTAGGCGCCCGGTCCCGGGGTCCATTCCCCCTTTGACCCCCCTCTCAGCGGTAAAACAAAACTGATATGTACCCCATGCATGCACATGCTGGTATAAAAAAACACCCCAGTACCATTCAGTACTATTAGCAAGTTATGTCACTGGTTGCAAAGGCTTGACCCTTACAACAATAGGCTCCTTCAATTTTTTATGTTTTTTTTTGTCTTGTTTTTGGTTGATCTGTGCATTGCCTTGCCCCCATTGAAGAGTTTTGGAAAGATTGCTTTCTCTTTTCCCTGCCATTTGAGAAGAATTTGCTAATTTTTCTTAGACAAGTATAATGCCTAAACCTATAAAGCACCTATTGTTGAGTTTTTAGCAAAATCCAGGATGAAGATCATCATGTTTGTTTTTTGTTTTTCAAAAAGTACAGGAACCCTATAAGACTTCATGTACAAACTTCAACTCCACGGAAGCACCTAAAATTTTATCTTGAGGGAAAAAGCTTACCGATTCCTTTTCAGGAGCCAAAATTGGTCGTAGATTATTCTCGTTTTACAAAAGACTTGTAAAAAAATTGCATACTTGCCCACTCTTACATATACCAATCCATACATACAAATGCACGCCCACTCATGTCACAACAACACCCACACACTTAATTTATTCTCACACACACACACACACAAAAACCAAACATCCACACACTCACATGATTTACACAAAACCCGACAGAAACACTCAAAACCACCAATACCATTACACCATCAATGTAATCTGGCAACCCAAAACTAATTTTGAAAATATTATTGCTCCATTATCAGGGACCTAGATGGGACAGCCGAATTACTCGCATCTAAACTATGGAAAATTGCACTAGATATTGCTTATAAATTTGGGATCTTAAGCAATGAACTAAATATGGAAGAGGACTACACTGGGATGTTCGGTCCTACATCTGAAATGACCAATTTGGATGTTCTGAGTTTTATTATTGTTGACCTATTCTCAGGCTAGAAACCAATTGCAAAATTTCTCGAGGTAACTTGCTTTCTCAAGCAAAGGAATGCAGATATGAGTTCTAACGATCTTTCAGAGTCTCAATCTTGCAAGAATTCAGTGCGTTGGTATATATTATACCCTTTCCAGAATGCATCTGCAAGCACCTTTTGGATTTTCTCCACTTGTGCTTCCTGTTTCTGGGAGCCTGCCTTCCATACCGGTGCGGCATATCGATCAACTGGTGCGAATGTACCCTTTGTAAACAATGATAAGCTCTTCTTTCCTGAGTTCTGCTCTCTTTACATGCGAATCATGATAATTTCTACCTGCTTTTTTTACATACTATCTACTTACACTCGTCCCACGTTTTAAATCGTCCTTGTATGATTAGACCAACAATTTAACTTTATTGACTCTCGTCGCCAGTTGATGGTCAGAGATACAGAGGTCCAAGGCAGGTAAGAAAGGGTTTTTTCCTACCAAAATAGATCTGCAAAACCTGGCACTTGATGGATGTAACTCTTTACTTTATTGTCAAGGCTTGTTGGGTCTACATTGCCCCTTGGGAATATCTCACACCAGCGTTAAATCATCCAATATTTCCAAACCTGGATCTCTGCATCTCTTTCCTTCGGCCTGGGCACTATTAATTGTTGCTGAAAAATATGCTGGGGGGCTAAATTTGTTCCTTGAGGAACACCACCATTTAGACAATGTCATCGGGTACTTAACCCTTTGTTTTTACTGCAAGGAATCTACAACCCACTGTATGATTGCTGTGATTACACCCATCTGAAGAGGTTGTAAAGCAATCGTATGGCCTATAAAACACGAGGCTTTGGAGAGTCAGTTAGTACGAGCGTGCCGATATTACACAACTTCTCCCGAAAACAAGGGGGTGATGTAACACATAAACTCTAGCAGTGTGTAGTAGTCATTCCTTTCTGATTTTCCGTATTGACGCTCCTAGATGTGGATTGTATCAAACAACACATTTCGAGTATCCCCTCGGAGAATACTATACTAGATGTAAGCGAAACAGGCCGAGGTTTGCTTTGGGATGGGGGAACACCATTGGCTTCTTTCCATGAGAAGGCACTGTACCTTGCCTAAGAGATGTATTAATAGTCTAAGTGATTGGTTTGCCTCCCCAAGTTAGTACGCAAAACTCTTTGAGAAGCCGGGGGTGACACATTGGTTGGTCCTCAGCCTTTGAGTAGAACAAAATCCTCAAAATCGTTCATAAATTTTCCATGCGGCTGGAATTGAGGTGGGACGCATGCAAAAGAGATAATAAAAGCAAGATCAAGTTGGATGCTATTGCCGGGTGATTGCACTGCACACCCGTAAAAATTTCAGTGAGCACAGGGAACATGTCGACAGTTTGCAAAATAATTTGCATTTTCACGCCGCCATGTAGAAATCAAAATGTCTCAGACGCAGCTAAAGTAAGATGTCTTACTGCTGGGCCGTGGTGTTTTTTTTTTAATTTATATATAAGTTATAAATCAACTTCTGAGATGATTTGTAAAGTCAAATTGATTTTTTTTCTCAATAAAATTTGAGAAAAATCTATTTCGAGGTTTGTTTTCCTATACCAAACCAGTAAAGGCTATTTTGAAACCCTCTGTGGCTACCATATCGGGTTGCCCTTGGTTCCAAATTCAACAAGATGATTGTCCGGCCCCAAATTGCGATCCCTAGCTGGCCTATAAGAGGAGTTCGGACCAGATAACAAAATTATTTGTCGCGGATGAGCGCTATAAACAGGCATGAGACTGAACTTTCAGAAAACAACTGAAAGCGGAAACAAAACTGAAAAAACGCGTTGTGAAATCCAGCAGAAATACCCCAACGGGCTAAATAAATCAAAAACGCGTAAATGAAGGCCAAAAAACAAAAACTGAATTCAGTTTTTCAAAACTGAATTCTAATGCCTGTATATATAAAAAAACTAAATTGAGTTGTTTTTTTTTTTTTTTTTTTTTTTAACAGTTTGGAAATGTGGGGCTGTTAATTGCTGTAAAAGTGCACAAAGGAAAAACACATACACACACCCACAACATACACACCACACACCACACACACTTACACAACCTCACACACACAAACAACAGCAAGATACACGTACGCACGCAAAAATAAAAATCACACAAATGGAAGGAAAGAAAAGAATAACAACAAGAACCAACACATTTACACCACACGCGCAATGTATGTGTGAAACATTGAATGAAAAACAACTGATGATAGACAAAACGGCAAAGATGAGGGGGAGGTGTGGGTCGAGAAATTGTGAGTTTGAACAAACGCGAATGATTTTCTTTTGTTTTAAATGAATACGATTAAGGTGATACATACAAGAGCTAACCATGAAATAGAGGTAAAAATGTCATTTTCACTTTTTTAAATAATTAAAAAAAAAGTGAAATGCTTTTTCCCCATTCAAATCCGATTTTGCGTTACGAAATGGTGCTCAATTACATGCAAAATTCAACCGAATTTGTAATTTTCCTATCCTTTTATATGTATTTAATTTCTTATGTATTTTATTGTTTTTGAGAGGTAATTTTTACTATCTTTGCATGTTTCAGCTAATTAAAGGCATTTTTACCTGATTTTTCATTTTCATAGATTTGGAGAGTTTATCAATTATTTACTATTTTATAATAATTAGTTCTTTAAAAATAATCGTTTGCATTTTCAGATTTAGAATTGCTATTTCCGCCATTTGTGATTTCGCGTCATTTTAACTTTGCGCGCAACTTTTTTTGGACTTCTTGACATCAGAGCTGCATGAAATTTGGCATGGATATTGTTGTTATCTAGTTCTAAATCAAAATGAAGAGATTTTTCTAAAATTTTGTTTAGTTTTTGAAAAAGATCAAATTTTCCCGCCAAAATGGTAATGTTTGGAGGGAAAATTAGTTTTTATGATTTTTGTAAGGTTTTTAACCTACTGCGTTCTATTTTTTTAGAAAAAGCTCTTCATTTGAGTTAAAAGGTATGTATATCCTATGTCTATACCAAATTTCATGTATTTCTGATAATTGGAAGTTTGAAAAAAATGCGTGCAAAGCTATATGGTTTAAGGTGTTTCAAAATCCAATATGGCTGCCGTTACCATAGCAACGGTTTCCGCAGATTTATTTTTCAACCAATTTTTACTGTGTTTTACCCACGTATCAATTTGACCAATTAGAATGTGATATGGACAAATATTTTAAAAAAAGTCCCCTATCTCTTGCATGTATCACCTTAAGGTTGTAATTATTTTGTATGCCCCAGAAATATACAATAGAATAAGTATGTGGTTAAAAACTAATGATATAAAATGGAATATAAAGTGCTTTGAGGTAGCGGATTTTTAAGTCAACCAAAATACTGAATATTAGAGACAATGATTGATGTAAGTGGTTATGTTGGTTCCAGGTGAGTGATTCATCAACGGATTGACAACAAAAATTAATGGTGGAACTTTTGAAATGGGGAATGTGCCAAGTTATGTCAAGGTTTTGGTAAGTACGATTACTATGCCTGTCTAAAAAATCACATATTTTGTTTTATTAAATTCAGGATATTATTGAATTAGCCGCAGCCAATTAGAAATACAAAAAAATTCTGGATTTACAAGGTTAATGAGCTGTATATTTTTTATGAGAAGCGAAAAAGATTGGTATCGTCAGTATATTATCAAAGTGAAAAAGGTTGAGGAATGGACAAGGTCATAAGTATCTAATAAAAACAAAGGGGCCTAAAATTAAGCCTTGAGGGACCCCACATGTGAAATAATTGAGGGAGGAATTGGCCATTTTTAAAAGAACACAAATTGGGACGATTGTCAAAGTTAATTCCTGAACCACTCGATGGCAGAAAAATACCAATAGTAGTTACTTGGTGGTCAAGATCAGTCACAATTTTATTGCAGGCTTCCAAGACGGTCCAATATACGAAGAACGATTTATGAAGTAAATTTAGATGAGAAATAAACCCATATAATCGTATTTGGACAATTTCGCTCAAGGATTTGGAGAAAACAGGGAGGAACACAAGGAATGTCCGGTTTGATTTCATCAAATCCAATGGTGGAAAGAAAGAGGTAATTATTGGGTGACGTACTATTCCTAAGAAAATGTCGTCCCCCCATGATCAACTTGGGTGGTCAGGATTTTGCGGAAGATTTGAACCTTACATGCGCAAAATATAATGAGTTGTACTACCGGGCCTGTCTATAGCAAAATCCTTAAGCGACAGCCAGTACGACAAAATTTTCGAAAAGTTGCAATAAATTACAATAAATTAGCATACACTTCTTTTGTTATTATAAGGGAATAAATCGCAATACAAAGGAGGGGTTTGTGCCACATAAAATGTCCACAATAACAGCCAAAAGACGAAAACAAAGGTCAAGCGGACATAACCCTGATTTTGTAATGCCAAGAGTAAGATGGCAGCAGTGATGCAGTGACTGGGAGTCATTGTACGACGTTTCGGTGAAACTCTTCGTCAAGTACATTCGACTGGCATATTTTCTTTCTTCGTTGTGAAACGCCATCTAAGTGGTTTTGGTTCGCCAATATACAGCATCTGGCAGCGCTTGCAGATGATGGCGTAGATTAAAGATTGGTGATGTTGTGGTGACGGATGGTCATGTGGGTGAGGTATGTTGCGACAAATTTGAAGGTGTGGAAAAGTGGGAGACTGCATGGTTTAGTGCCTTTTGGGGATGAACGGGGATCGTGAAATGAGACTCTGACAGATAGTTAGCTATGTTATTATCTCTGATGAAAGACACGATAGGAGGTTTTTGAAGAGGTAAGTGGTAAAATAATGGTTGATGAGACTAGTTAGTGCTTCAGGAGAATGTAGAGAAGAGGGGGTTGGTGGGAGGGTAAGAGATAAAAAGTGGATGAGAGAGGAGTATTAGCTAATTGGTTGAGGGGGGGTCTTGGCGGGTGAGGGGGAGAGGTTTCCCCTTTTCTCCCTCCTCCCTTTTTTGCAACTACCCAATTTCTTTGTTTTGTCCTCCCTGGCATCCCTACTTCTTTTTCTTACCCCTGTTTTTTCTTCTTTTCCTCTTTTTTTTTTCTCCTACCTTTTTTCCCTTTTATGGGCTGCTTTTTGAGAAAGTGACAGAAACGCTTTGAACGGCGATTTGGATGGTGTCATCGGGTATTCTATCCGTGAAAAGAACCGGACACTTTTCTCGGTTTGTTGGTTGAAGTCTTGTTCGAAAGTGCAGATGCGGCGTAGTCTCAAGAGAGGTGGGGGGAGTATGGGATCGATTCTTTGCATTTTGGAGGATGAATTGATGAGTGGAGATCTCATAAGGCAACACAGACATCCAAAGGCACAACCGAAATAGACCCAGAAATTGCACTTATTAACAAATGTATCCTTAAGTACTCCGACTCTCTCTCTAACAGGAAATGAATATCATTAAAATAAAAGGATTATAGGTTTCTTCAGCAGAGTTAATGTTTGTAATGGAATGTCCCAAGCAATAAATTAAATGCTTATAAAAAATGATCAACTGACTTCTGGGTTGAAAAGAGCGTATGGTTCCGATGAGCGTGACTAACCCACCCTATTGGGGAGTGATTTGGTGACTTGGAAAAATTGGATAATCATCTGGTTGTCTGTAAAACACACACGCCGATTTATTTTGATGAGTAATTCGGTGATGAGTATGAAACATTGCAAAAATATTATCAGTGAAAGTAGCGGATGTTGCAACTTGGGGTCACTCTGGATGGTCTAACAATCAGCAGATGCAGGTTATTGGTTTGGAGAAGATCTCACTCTTTACGAAGGACTTCTTTCGGAAATCGATATGATTTAAAAATTGATTAAAATACAGATGGATATACGTTAGTGTAGGTTGAGAGTTATGCTTGAGTACGGCGACCTATTAATTGTACTATATTTAACAAGTTGCTTCCTCAAGAATGTTAGTACAAACCACATTTAGATGGATTTATAAGACTCTACCTGGAAAACATGACATCATCTCCCCTGCGTATTTCATTAAATATTTCATTATTTACCAAACTGAGGTTATTTTCAATTTTCAGTTTTCTAAGAATGTGATCTTTCGCCCAAAGGGAAAGAAAGTATCCATGCTCTTTACTGGGTGTCTTTTTCAAAATGTTAAAGGTACATTTCATGATCCTAAAAATTTCATTTTTGTTATGGTTCATTATAGGTATCCTCAAGAAGGGGTTATTTTATCCTCCATGTTTGTATTAATTACGTTTCCTTGATTCTCTTTAATGTATGAGCTACTACTACTTCCACTGTTACCACCTACGACAAATCCGCAAATAGATTTTCCGCCAAAAAACTTACTTGCACTGTGTGCAATTCGATCAAATCAGTTGTCAAAAATCCAAATGCAGTAGTGGCGCTACAACAATATTCACGGTACACTTTTGTATTGGCTGTGAAAGTAGCGAATAGACTAAAATGACAGTGATACGTGTAGTTATGAATAACAAAGGATGCGTGCAGTTATGAATAACAAAAGATGCGTACAGTTATGAATAACAAAGAATGCTTGCAGTTATGAATAACAAAGGATGCGTGTAGTTATTATGAATAACAAATGATGCGTGTAATTATGAATAACAAAGGATGCGTGTAATTATGAATAACAAAGGTACGTTCAGCAATGAATAACAAAGGATGTGTGCTGCCATTAAGGGGTCTACGCATTTATCCAAAGGATCGCTAATTCGAAGGTTCTTTATCCAAACATTTCTGTTATTTGAAGGTTTGTTTATCGAAGGTTAATTTTTTCGAAGGTTTTTTAATCCAAAGGTGCGTTAATCCAAATGTTCGTTGGCGTTCTATAAAAAAAAGAAATAGGTTCGTTTATCCGAAAATTAACTAAGATTCGTTTCGCCGTATAATTTTTCGGATCAAAAATGAACATTATTTCAATTTCGGATCAACGAACCTCGGAAATAATGAATAGCATGTAGCCTTTGTCAAAGACGCCTCGCATTTTTATCAAACCCAAACGCGGCGCGCGAGCGCGGAAGGCGCGTGTCGAGCGCCGAAGGCGTGTGGCCGAGCGAAGCGAGACTCAACTTTGAGCGGTCCAAATTGAATAAATAATCAAAGCCTTGATAAAAGGGTAATAGAATCGGATTAGAGGTGAATGGTGATTTATTTACATCAAAACACTAAACAATATACTCTAAATGGTATTATGAGTATACGCATTCATTTCACAAATATTTGGTTAGCTACTGTCGTATTTGGGGGATCATCAATATTAACATACGCATGCGCACAAATTGTCTTAGTTTGATTAATCGAATTAAAAACTTTATGAGAATTTGAAATCGTTATGAAAGATTGAAACCTTTATGAAAATTTAAACATTTTGAAGGTTTGAAACCTGATGAGAATTTTAAACCTCTTTCAAGATTTGAAACCTTGATGAGATTTTGAAACCTTTATTGACATTAAAACCTTTATGAGAATTGAAATATAAAAGAATTTGAAACCGTACGAGACTTTCACACCTGTATGAAGATTGAAACCTTTATGATGTGAAACCTTTAAAAGATTTTGAAACCTTTATGAGATTTTGAACCCTTTATGAGAATTGAAACCTTTATATAATTTGAACACCTTCACAATTGACATCTTATTAAAAAAATTGAAACATTTATGAAGATTTGCACAACATTTATGAAAATTTGAAACCGTCATGAGGATTTGAAAACCTATATAGGGTGTGAAACCTTTTCCAGTCACATTTGAGATCTTTACGGAATTTGATACCTTTTGGAGGATTTGGCCGCCCATACTTTTCATTAATTTAAACATAAAATGTGATTTAGAAAGGAACTTGGTGCTTGTTTCAACAGCTCATGTTACTTACATTTTTCTAGAGATGGTGTTAGTACATGTTGCTTTCTTGCAGAGGATGGGGTGGGGGGGGGCAAGCGTCATTCCAGTATCATGATTACTGACAACACCCTGAAGTAAATCAAATAGCATTGCAATAGCTACGCAATAGCAAGGGGGCAGGGGTGGTCGCATTACTATACACACCGTGTACGTGTTTACGCGCATCCATTAGTTGTTGTGCTATTAAAAATCTAATCTTGGGACTTCAGTGAAGGTAATGAATGTTACACTGAAAGTACGGTAATAAACAAAATAATGGTGCGCCCGAAGGCCAAGTGCCCATCTCGGGGGGGGGGGTGGGGGGGGGGTGGGGGGGGGGGGGGGGGGGGGCGTGGGGGGGGGGGGGGGGGGGGGGGGGGGGGGGGGGGGGGTGGGGGTCTATGACGTTTGGCGGGGGTTATTATATTTATTTTTTTTTTTTTTTTTTTTTTTTTTTTTTTTTTTTTTTTTTTTGTTTTTTTTTTTTTTTTTTGCCGAATCCATCATTTAAAGCAATAATGCCACTTTTTTTGAAAGACAGCCCCCAATTTTTCAAAAATTTTGAGATTTTTACACGGTTTGATTGGTAACTGGCTAGTAAACAACAACTGTGATTGGTTAAGCTCGAATTTGTCGTTAATATCGAAGGTCTCCGATAATAAATTAAATGGCTGACTGGAAACGGCCCTTTCCAATGTGATATAGCCAGGAAATAGGGCCATGTACGTGTTAAACGCATCCATTAGTTGTTTATGGTTAGGAAAGTCGAGAGGTCATTCTCTTGAGGGGTACTCGGCCTGATTTCATCATGACGGACATAACATTAGCATTTCCAGCTTATCGCTTTATTGTCTGTAAATACGCATTTTTGGCATTTCTCGGTTACGCAGTGGGTGTTTCGCACTCCTCCCGCACAGCGTGAGTCTGTTTTGCATCCCGCATATGCCGCCGGATATGCCGTGTCACGAACAGGCGAGTCCTAGTGATGTAGTGTCTTATACGATGTGTTATCCATTGTGTAATGAATACATCACATATTCATCGCCAATCCTGTTAGCCTCGTGTAAAAACTTACTTCCTTACTCCTACTTCATACGGCTGGGACGTAAAGCGCACATGAGTTTCTTCAATCGTTCATATCCTTGGCTATTGCTGTGCATGGCCCCATGTAAGATCATTTGGTCACACTCTGCTTCCACAGGTCCTACGCCAAGTGGTTTTTGGTCTTCCAGGCTTCCTTCTCCAGATGGTGTCCATCTTAGGGCTGTTTTCGGGATACGATCTTGATCCATCATGAATTACCTCATAATACCCAGGATATCAAGATGGTATCTCTTCATTTCTCTATTACCGAGCTGATCTGATGTCTCATACATGGTGCGGAATTCCATTCCCAAGGAGGATCTTATTTTCGGCCAAGGGACTCCCTTCACACTCCTATAACTCCACTATATAGGCTTCATCAGAAGCAGTCAAATGGTTGGCTTGGTCCATGTATGGGTCGTTGTACTGTTCATTCTATTCATCACGGTTTCTGTAACAATAGGTTGAACTGGGTGGGTTGTTGGTCCATCGCAGTAGGCCTTATGCTTCTTTTCGGGGGTTTCCTTCCCTTAGCAGAGCCTTGTCAGTCTACACCGCAAGGTGTTAGTGTCCAGGGTGTACACACTTGGAGGTGAGGTTGACTTAAGTGCTCTACGGGTCACAGGGCAGGCTACTGTTTTTTAACTTTTCGATCAAAATGGAAAGCTGGTCCAGCACCCATGGCTGCGGTGTGCACGCGCCTGAGCCACCCAGACACCCTTAATCGTCACAAGGTTAACGTTACAAGCATAGTCTACAACGTCACGGTTATTCCGTGTATGTTTCAGGTAGCTAGACACTCTCTCATGGGGTATTACAAGTTTACTCCTGGGTGGAGAGAGGACAAGCAAGGTAAGTGCGTGCCCAAATGCACAATACTTTGGCGACAGCGGAGCTCGAACCACAACTTTAGGCGTATGAGGCGAGCGCTGATCCAACTGCCCCACCACATGTGACCCAATTAAACAAACAGTACACAGCACCATTACGAATTCACAGACAAGTATATGAATTCAGCAATCACAAAATAAGAGGATAAACAAATTCAATTTGAACTTTGGTTTTTATTGTCAAATATTTTCATAACTCTACATATTTATTTTCATATACATAATGCTTGTCTATATACTCATCACTGTGTGATATAGCTAAGCTCAATCGAAACTTTGTTATAAATTTCCGGATCCTTTTGAACATTTTGTTATACACAGTATCTATGGCATTGTATACTACACATAAATGTTTACTGCATGGAAACGAAAATTCGTACACTCAAACCTTTGGGAATTTGACATTTGGTACTATCTATGTGCTAGTTAATATTTTTCAATAAATAACAAAAAATTATTATTTTAAAAATCTATGAGTCAGCCTTTAAGTGTAAGTTACTCGGTCAGGATGGACTATCGAAAAGTGCATTGGGCCAGGTTACGGCGGTACGGTAAGTACGTAATTCCTGGTTCTTAAAATTGAAAAAAGAAATTGAAACCAGTGTTTGAAATTTCAAGACTGAATAATACTCGAAAGGGCATTGTGGAAAATGGATTCGCCCGTAAGAGATTGCGTGTTAACTTTTCGTGTCTGCGAGTACCGAAGTACCGACAAAAACGTTCAAATTTCTTGCTAGGTTCTATTGGTTCTGACCCAATTACGATACGTATTTAAAAACAAAACATAGTTAACGCGGACCCTCTGATGCCAAACCTCCATAGAACCCCTCCGTTTCCGGAGATATCGAGATTTGGTTCATTACACACATTCTCTATGACGGACTGATAAACGTAATCTTCTCGCGCAGTACCAATTTAGATAATAACGTCGCAGTCTGTGACACAGACTACAACTTACGCCGGTGACCGCCGTAGGGCCGGTCAGTGCAGAAGACCAATGAAGCAAAATAAAAAAAAAAAAAAAAAAATTTTCGGAATTAGAGCAAATATGGAACTATAAACCATAAACAGCATTTGTATAATTCCTGACCCATGCTTTGCAAGTGGTTTTCGCCCAATCATGTGCCGACAATCATCTACACCCCCCCCCATAAACGGGGACCGCCCTTCAAGTTGTACACGGATCGCCACGCACCGGAGGTGGGTTATACCATGGAAGCACAACGGCCTACTTTGGTTTGGACCAATCCATCTGCCGCCTATAATTGCAATTGTATTCTATCTTCACAATTACAAGTGGCTCTTCCGAGGATAATCCTAATCCGATTTTCTTGCTCGAGAAAAATTCGCAGTTCAGGTTGTTTCTCTTCTTTATTGGCGTAAAATTCCGGGTCATCGGGAATGCATCACGCGACTGAATGAAGAAAATACCACACATATGGCGCCTTACTGGAAATGTCAACACTAGGCCCGGGGGGGTGTCTTGGAATTGGTCGGGAAACCCATGCTCGTTCAAAAAAGAGACCTAGCGTGCCAATTGTGGGAGGACCCACCGCTAGGTATCAAATTCATATCATCAGTTCTGTCCCGCTAGGGTACAAATTTCATTTGTGCTTGTGACTGTTCAATGATACAAATGGAAAATTAACCTAACATATGAGCAAAATAACCTAAGTGGTGTTTTTTTCTTAGTATCACAAGTGTCATTTTTCTTGTAAGGGGGGGGGGGGGGGGGTTGCTTATTATAAATGTGTATCTTTTTTCAATGTTTTCAGGTCCGCAGTGGGGGGTAAAATAATCTCACTGCAAATTATCTTCAATCTTCAATCTTTATTTTGTTATCATAGAATACAAAGCAAAAACAAATATATAAAGAATTATGTAAATAATGCAGTACAGAAGACTGTGTTGCGTTCGTTGGTCCGTTCGTTACGGTAACATTAAAAATGATGTATCCAGTGATGCTCCTTTTACAGCTGTCCCGGTAACTTATTTCGAATTACGCACGAACACGCCTTTTTTCGCTGGTTATCAATAATAAAAAAAACTATCGGGTTGGTAGACGCTGTTTCGCCCTACCGAGGTCAAAGTTTTCTATATAAACCGGTGGAAGAGAGGTGATTCCAGCAACGGTTGGTGGAAAAGGCAGAAAAGCATAATGGTCAGAAAAAGTAGAATGGGCAAATCGGCAGAAAAAGCAAAAAGTAGAATGGGCGGAATGAGCAGAATGGGCAGAAGAGAAGAATGGACATGGCAGAATCGGCAGAAAGCAGAATGGCAAATCGCGAAAATGGCAAAATAGAGAATACCCCGGGTAGCATACTAGCAAAATACGGCATGGGTGAAAACACTTTGGTTTGGGTTGAACAACATCTTGGCAGTTTTTTAAATTTTTTCCCTTGTATATGGACCCCTTATTGTCAACAGGAACAATGCATTTTCACACGAAATACATTCATTCCTTAAACATAGCACTGCGGTTCTAGATTTTAGTACATTCAGACCATGCTAACAAACGATAGGCGGTATGTGGCTTACTTGGCACCTATGTGCAGAAAAGTACCGAGCATGAAGTAAAGATTATTAAATAAAAAAGAAACAACAAAATAAACAAAGCAAACAAATTGCATGTTAAAAACAATTCAGGAAAAAAAACAACAACAACAATAAACAGAAACAAAATATAAACAAAAACTTGCGAGAAAGAAAAATGCTAAATGAAACGCTGTCTATTCTTCTAGTTTCTGCCTATCCTAAGTCCGTTCATATTCACTGCAACTTCATTGCTGGTGCAGTAAATGTAAGGTCCGTTCATGCTTCCACTGCAATGCAGTTGCAGTGCTGCTGCACTGCCTAAATATCGACCACTTCCTGCTACACTGATTCAATGCAAGTTTAAAACGAATGTAATTTGTTGTAGTACTCCGTCATTGCAGTAATATCAATGCCATGCAAGCGCCTGCACATTGGAGTGGAAGTATGAACGGACTTTACTTGCAATGTTCTCACTTCCGCTGCACTCCTAATCTTATCGATTTACTGCAGGTCAACCCAGGTCACGCAGTCAATAAATTTAACTAATTTGTTGCATTACTTGCATTGCGTTGCTGCACACTGCGAGAGATTAGTTTTACAGTAACGATTTTGATACCTGCATTGCAATACTGCACTACAATGCGTGAAGTAATAAACTGACCTTAACCCTGCCCTTCAGTGGCTTAAATTCCTTTTTACATGGGGGATTGGGTTCATGAAAATTTATTCATGAATAGGTGTTACTGACATATCCGTTACTAGTACTGTGCCGCAAACGGCTAAAAATGCATTTAGAACATAAATCGTTAAATGTAATTGTAAGTAGAACAAAGTGCTCGCAAAGCGTGTCGTTTACCATTTTTAACTATGGTAAAATGGTTAGATTATTTGGTAAACGGGCGTTGACATTGGGGGGTTGATCCCCCTCTACCCCCGCTCAGCACAATGTATATATACCCCCGGATCAATTGCCTATGCTGCCCTTTCTGCCTGCCAATTCTGCTTTTCTGCTCATTCTGCAGTCGATTTTTTTTTTCTGTCCACTCTGTCCCCTTCTTCTTCTCATGCTCAATCTGCTCATTCTCCCATTGGTTTGTTCTGTTCATTCTGCTCGTTTAGCTCATTCTGTCCATGCTGTTCTTTCTGCCCCTCTGCGTTTCTGCCTCTTACACTATCAACGTGCAAGATTTCACCAATTTTCACGCGTTCGTTTTTGACCACCACTCATGCTCCAGGAGCAGGTCTCGCTCATTAACCTCAAAGGGCCACGCTATTAGTTTTTTCTTATCTTTTTTTTTGGACTTAAAATTTTTCCTTCTTACCTGAAAAATAATGAAATTTTATATATTTTTAATATAGGCCAGTAGCACGGTTCGAACCCGAGAGCCATATATTAGGAGGTCAGCTACCTAACCACAAGGCCAGCGAGGATCGGGCCATGATATGCCAATTCTAATCCTTGATAAGTTTATCGCTAATCGGAACCGCAATGCCCCATGGGTCCGATAAGCACAGAAATCCTATAGCGCCGACGGCGCTAGAAGGGCCCGTGCCTGCGCGTTTTGGGCACGCAGTGGGCATGAGAGTCTGGCTTGTTATTTCGACCGTTACAGACCCACGCAGCACGCTTTAAACAACGCACATCGATAACTCATCATGCGCGAATTCAGGTTTTGTACGCATGAATTTGAGTGTTGACCCACCTATCCCTGAAGATGATAAGTTGCAAAAGGAATAAACAAGCGATACATGACGAAACTGGGAGAAATGAACAGTAAACGGAGGGGCTTCCAGGGTAAAGAAAAAGAGAACTGCATAACACTGGTATCAATAGACAACCTTCAACCCGTTTGAAGTAACAGTGTCTTGATACATAATTTCAGTGTCTTGTTGAGCCTAGAAGACGCTCATACATGCATGCGATGCACGCCTCTTTTCGTAATATAAGGGAGGTTTGTTATTTATGCCAGTGGGGATGGAGGTGTAAAGGCTATACTGTTGCATATAAGACAACGGTAAGCGAGAGGGGGTATGAAAGTTTCGACAGGAAGAGGGGGACCATGAACTTTTAAATGGATCAATATATATAAATCAGGAAGCTAAGGGACGATAATTTGTTTGACGGAGCGAAGGGAGGACTCGTCATCTTTCGCCCATAACGTTTGATCCTCAAAATCCACCGCTATATACGAGGTGTAGTTGAACGGGATTCAAAGCCAATTTTTAACTCTGATATGACTTTATGGAATTAAAGACAGCTTTGTATTAATGTGTGTTTTTTTTTTTAATTCTCCTTCCATGTTTTGAAGAGGTACAGCCAAGACCTCTAATCATTTGACAGGTAGATGACACAAACGATATAGGTTTTGTAACCATTACCTGGGATGCTTCGGATTCACTCATAGTTTACAATAGCAAAATAGATAATAGTCAATAATAATAAAACTAAATGAATTCATGGTTTTTGTCTTTGAAACGGGTTATTATTCACTTTTCGGAGAAAGATTTTCCCCTAAACGCAAATAAAACATTCTAAGAACTTTTCCTATTAAAGTTGTTTTGAACTTCGACCTTTTTACAATGATTACCATTAAAAGGGATAAGCACGATCTCACGAGATAAAAAACTGAAATTAATTTTAGCTTATAAATCAAGGTAAGTATGTATATTCGATATAACTACTTTATTGTAGGACGAAAAACACCAAAATATAGTGAAAAATCATTACTTATAACCAAGATCCTAGTGTTTGTCTTTAGGTCAAGCGTGCAGCCATCAGTGTCACATATTATGCTTATAAATCTGGGATATTCTTTCATGGGAAAATGTCTTTTTGATCTCAGTCAAAATTTTGATAGGGGGGGGGGAGGGGCCACGTATATATAGATTACAGAAATCATATAAAGTCTGCTTGTCTTTAATACATCGATTACAAGACCACCACTTGCAGGTTAGGTTTAGCACATCATTAACCAAATACCAAAATACAATTTGATGGTTTTATACTGTTTCGGCTCAGCAAATCGCTGCTTACCCTTTTAACAAGGGAGAACTTAATTGCGGAAAAGAGGACCAGATCACCTGGATATTTGTCCCCGACTTGGAAAACCTCCCGAAAATAGTTCACCTATAGGCCCTAAATCATCAGCATGTTCTGCACGTTTTGCCTCAAATTTTTAAAATATATTTGTAAAAGACGCTCCAAAAATAAAAGAAAGAAAGGAAAAGCGAGAGAAAACGAGGGAAAGAGAACACAGAGAGAAGAGGAAGAAAACCAAAAACTTTTTTTATAACTTGCCTGCCGTCCTTAAGAATCCGCCATGCATTGGACAAGCAGGCTTTGGGGTTTTCTGTCGTCATGGTCGTGCATTTACTAAATTATCTTTTTATTACACTAAAGACAACATGTCGGTTTATTCTCTTCCGGTCTTCTCTTTTTTTTTAAACTGTCAAATACGCCTTCCCTCAAAATATGTTTAAATTTAATATTATGTTAACTTGTCAATTTCTTGTATAATTTCAGAATACACCCCTTTACCTTCCCGTGATACAGGGGTACTTCTCTCTGCACCTTCCACGGAAAAAAATTGCAGAAAAACAGCGAGGCCAGCAGTTGCGTAACCAGCGGGGGGGGGCAGGAGGGCGCAAGCCCCCCCCCCAAAAGGAACCCTTTCCCCGCCGCCGCCCCCCCCCCAAATGAACTGACCTTTTGTACAGTGTCTATGGATAAGGACCCAATTCGTTAAAAAAAAAAAAAAAAAAAAAAAAAACAAAAACAAAAAATAGATAACTCCTCCACCCGTTCCCACTCCCACCCCAGCCCCCTCTCCCCCCCACCCCACCCCCTCCCACCCCCCCTCCGCCATCCTCCCCCCCCCCCCACCCCCCCCTACCTCCCCTCTCCCCCGCTCCCCCTCCCCCGCCACCCCCCGTCCCCCCCCGCGCCCTCCACCACCCCACCCCCCCCTCCCCCCCCCCTCGCCCTCCCCCCCCACTCCACCCCCACTCTCCCCCCCCCGCCCACCACCCTCCCGTCCCCACGTCCTTCCCCATCCCCTCCCCCCCCCCATGATACCCTCCCCTCCTTTCTAACCTACCACCCCCCCACCCCACCCGCCCTCCCCCCCCCCCCCCGAATCCCCCCCTCCCCCCCCCCCCCCCGCCCACTCTCCATTCCCCCCTCCCCCGCCCCCCCCGCCACCCCTCCCCCTCCCCCCCACCCCCCCACCCCACCTCTCCTCTCTCCCCCCCACCACTTCCCTCCCCCGCGCGCCCCCCCCCGCCACTCTACCACCCATATTCCCCTCCCTCCCCGTCCTCCCTCTCCCTTCCGCTCCCGCCCCTATGACCCGCAACGGTCCCTTCCCCCTCCGCCACCAATCCCCCTCAAAAAATGCTTGCACCCCTTCTAGCCCCCCCCCCCCCCCCTTGCAAAGGTCTGGTATCGCCCGCGAGGCCGCCAATCTCAAGTTGGTATTGTACCCTTGGGTTCCCCCTCACCCAGATGAACCCGCACTACGCCTCCCATCCTTGTAGATGTGATCGTCATTTGGGAAATTTGATCCCCTAATCAAATCTAGTATACCCTATATTGTTCACAAAAAAAAACAAAACAAACGCCAATACGTTTGGGGCATTCTTTCCTTAATTTTTAACTGCATCTAGTAATTTGCTGAATCTGCAAATAAACAAAAATCATCAAAAATCAGATTTTTGCATGTATCTAATAAGTACATATGTCCTATCTACCTGCAAAGGAGCAACAAAACAGGACAAATCGTTTCTAGTCCTTCCTGTCCGTACAGCACTTATTAGAACACGTGAATGAATTGAAATTCATATCTTGAACCACTACCGTTTTTCCTTTTCTGTGAATCTCCATTGGAAAAAGTCGCCTAACTTATGAAAATTCTACTTATATCCTTCACTCTAAAGTTATCCTGTCAACTTTTATAATGTATGACTCTTCACTCTCATAAGAAATCAAAAACACACTTCCCTGGATTTGACCCAACTACAAAGAAAACATTTAGCGTTTCCTTGTTTATTGACTTGAAACTGAATGCTGTAAACACATGCGTGAGCGTCAGTCACGTTCGCGTTTTAATCAGCGCTAACGGTGCAACAGCGCAACGCGGAAATTACGCCAATTGACACTACGCGCTCAGCTCATGAATATTTATTGGGGAAATTTTTTTACTCCAGCTAATACAGTGGGGTATAGGAGAGGCTCAGTTTTTGCGCACCAAGTGCGTCGTGCTTCGTTCGATTTGGCTACGGGCCTCTCTAGCGCTTCGCGCTTTATATACTATGCGAAAGGGGGAAAAGAGCGCCGCACGCGGCCGCTGTCATTTTCCCATCCCGTTTGTTCACATAGACGAACTACGTACTTTGCTTGGCAAATGCTTAAAATCTTACTCTTTCAAACTACTTTTGGAACCTTTTTAATCACTCCAGATGGCAATCATTTGCTGTTTTTGGTTGTAAATGATCGAGATATCCTAAAACGAATATATGGTTATGTTTAGTGTTAGCAACTTTTAATAGTGTTTTCGAAGGGTTTACATCACTCTACATTGACATATTACATCATTTGCTCGGGGAAGGCTTAAAATTCTTACTCGTTTAAACTACTTTTAGGACTTTTTATCAAGTTAGGTGATGCAATCCTTTACTCTCTTGGTTGTATTATGAACGGAGATATCCTCAGAGATTATTGTTTTTTGTTAGTGTTACACTTTTTGACGAAGCTACATTGCGTATTTGCCAAGTGTATGCCTAAGACTGCGAGCTGCTGGGATTATTAATGTGGGTCTTATTCATGAATCCCTGGATGTAAATAAAAAGTAGCTAAAAGTAATTTGGATAACATTATGTGACTTTAAGCGGTTTGTTAACGTTAAAATTTGTATTAATATTAGCACTAACTTGAAGTCATTCGAAAATTAAAAGAAAACGTACATGGAGGTCGAAATTCGATGGTATAAGGGTGTTATAGTGTTACTGACCGAAGCCATGCATGTCGCAAACTAGTTTTTATAATTAAAATGTATATAGAGCTACAATTGTTCAATATATTTTTAAACAACTTGCAGATATCCCAATTAAAATAAGGGAAACTAGGCTAAGTATCAGGTACTTTGAAATTAAATCCCCTAAAAGGATAGCAAACAAAAACGACTCAAATTTCCTGGTCAGGCCTATAGGGCTTTAACTTATGGAAATTAGTAGGTTCCTTGTGTTATTAATGGATTTTTTTGCTACATTTTGATTTTTTTTCTTTTTAGGTAATTTGAGGTCAAGGAACACAAATTTGGTGTTGCCCATTTTTTTAGAGCACCGTCGGCAGCCACTTGGATTTCAAAATGGCCGCATTCAACATATTTTCCTCATATCTCTTTGTGGCGACATATACAGGTAAAAATTGGTGTCTAGTACCTGTTTGTCGATACTAAGGTTTGCTATGAAACCGTTATTTAAGTGTTGCAACTAATTTCGCTTGGTCGGCCATCTTGAATTCAAAATGGCCCGACCACGTTGATTATACTTTGGCCTGTATCTTTTGACTTCTGCATCACATACAGTGGTAAAAACGTGGCAATACGCATGTTTGTGATCCTCAAGGTTCGTTTGGTGGCTAATCTTGATTCAAAATGCCCGCCAGTTCAATAACTTTGGTCCCCTGTATCTGGACTTATTGGATGACCATACTGACTAAAAACGGTGGCAAGACCCATGTTGTGATACTAAGGTTTCTAAGAACCTTAGTTAAGCTGGCAGCTCTGTTGTTTGGCGGCCTCTTGAATTCAAAATGGCCGACCTTGTTAAATATACTTCAGGCTGTATCGTGACTTCTGATAACATAAGCGCTAAAAATGGTGGCATACCCCATGTTGTGATACTGAGTAGCTATATAAACCATAATAGGTTGAAACTATTTCATTTGGCGCTATCTTGAATTTCCATATGGCCGACATGGGTAATATCCCACTTTGGCCGTTTCTGGACTTAGTGATAACATACTGGCTTAAATTTGGTGGTTAATCTTATTTTTTGAGATCTGGATTCCCACAATTTCCCTCCACTAAGTTGATGCTAGCGTTTGACTGCACTGATCAAAAAGGTCAATTATTCTTTCCGCTGACCTACAATGTGTAAGGTTTACTCAACGTTGAGATTTTACTGACCAAAAGGGCTGTTACATTTTAACTACATTGTCTTGTCACTGTGACATGGATATTCATCATCGTTGCCATACTAAAGAAATTGTCATTTCGCATGTATATTTTCAACATATTTGCTTCCAAAATGTTTACACTGGTATATTAAATCTAGTAGTATAGCAGTCAAGTTCAAATTACCATGCGTTTCCTTTTTCACTTGGCTATCGCTACTCTTTTAAACTTTTCTAGCTATTTAATAATCATTCTCTCCAATATTATCTTTAACCATTCCAAAGAAATTCTCATTTCCAATAGTATCAACATTTTATGATCTGCATACGTTCAATTGTTGATTAATATTTGTATTTATACCAGCCAGTTCGCATAACTGCGGTTCCCCTTCCTTTGCTCAGCCCTACTCCTTTAATCTTTTTTCTAGCTATTTATTACCTCTACAATGTCATTATTGCCATATCTGCAGTAATTGTTATTTCATATGGTATAATTATCAAATTCTATGCTATCAAAATGTTTACATGGTTGGCAATGCTATATTTAATGCTAAGATTAAGGCTATGTTGTATCTTGAATAATTATTGGGAACTAGGTTGAATCTGGCGTGATATGCTATCTCCGTAAGATAGCAAAGCTTTCTGTCCTTCATTGCTTGATCCTCGATAAAAATTGATCTGTATATTTTCTCTTATTGTATCACATGTTAATTAATGTAATCAGTTTTCAGTATTATAATTATAATTATCATAATGCCTTTGAATTGAATTCCACTGTGGGATATACGTTTTCAGTTATTTGACCTATAACTTATTTGTTCACTTGGTTCAATGATAATTACAATCTTATACACACGCCCGCGGGAGACAGTGACGCCAAACTCGGCAATTCGCCCGATCACATGGACTCTGTGAGGGATTCAACGTGAGAGATTTGTACCGCCTAGCGGGAGGAGGGTGAGAAAGGGTAGGGGCCCCCCCCACCCCTTCCCCCCCCTCCCCCCCCCTTCCCCATCCCGGTCTCCCACTCACGCACTCTGACACACAGCGCTATCACACATTTCGTATACTTAACGTTTACACATTTCAAATTACCTTTTTTTCAACACTGATATATTAACCTTATTTTTGATGATAATGCCTATACTTATGCAACCCTTATCGCCGTAATATTGTTGGAACTAACGTACGCAGTACCAGCTGTGCGACCTTACACGGGCGTATCGCGTGTCTATTGTCATCGTTGTGTTTGACGCGCTGTTACAGCAGTGCGACCTGTACGCCACATGCAGCAAATTGTTTTCGAACAGTTTCAAACAATTATTACTCAGAGTAATAGTCACCCATCACTTTCTCACAAAGGAGCCAGGCAAAGGTAAAGATATAACCATGCTCTTTGATCTTTGATATTAGTGTGTAATTTGTATTTTGTGGTGCAGGCCATGTTGTATGTCATATTCTTTAGGTTCATACAAATGTATTCTGGTTAGATAACTATGCACTGCAGGCCTTTTTTTTTCATACCAACCACTTTATTTTTTTCGCAAGATATAAGGCCTACTTCATACCTAGTTTGCAGAGTTTGCATTCTTCATTCTTAAAGGTGCAACTTCCTGTACAATAAGTTCCCTGAGTTATTATATTTTTTTTTAAAATTGCGCTACCTTTTATTGGATTCACACACACCCTCCACCATACTAAACATACACTACACCGCACGCGCACACACGCGTGCTCGCGCGAGCTTTCATTTCACACACGTCATAATACTTCTCAGAGCATGGTAATCTTACAGTGGATTATTACTTGGACAGGAGATCCGTACGCACACCTCATGTTGGCGCGGGTTAACAGCTACGCGGACGTTCGGCGCATTCTTTGAACAATTAAGCATCGCGAAACAAGGTGCGATGTTCCCCCTGGATCACACAATCCACGCTCGCATGTGTTCGATTCTATCCAACAAATTATTAATCAGACTCGTAAATTTAATTTTGAACTATGCCCTTTTATTATTATGGTCCTATATTGTACACTGGTTTTGTTACTCTTTTTTCAAATCTTGTCAATTTGTACTTTACTCAGAATTATATCATGTGCTCATTAACCTCTAGTATCCGCTGCAATTGTCCCTATATTAACATGCATGCCATTAGAAAATTTAGGGAGTCAAACATGTTACAGAGTGTTTCATCACAAATCAACAACGATGCATCCATGCTTCCGCCGTAGTTTATCCCGCGAGGGCGGCTTAGCCTCCCTAGCGATAAAAATACGCGGACGCACGGATCAGAGTTGTTGATTTGTGATGACTCACTCTGTACATGTTTGATCCCTTTCAACAACAACATCTTATGAAAACTTATTAATAAATCGTTCGAGAGAACAAAATTATTCTCACTTTATACCTAAAATGTTCCAGTTCGACAAATGCTTTCCTAGACTAATATTTTAGAAAATCTAAGCAAAACGATAGTTTGGTTGTTTGTTTTTAAAAAAAGATAAAAATATTAATAAAAATAGTAACCTTGGCGCGTACCCAGAGTTCTAAACGTGACGAACATCGCGTCGACTTAATCGCACCGCGTAAGCTCACTTCCGTGAACACTGCGCCGGGCGTACGCGCTAATTTCATATCAACTGTGGGTTGATAACGATCAACAACGGTACGCTCCGGTAAAGGAGAGACCGGCGAGTTGTTGAATAGGGCTTCATTCTAATATTTTGGGTATGAACTCTTGTTTATAACATTGTCACGTGACGCGTATTGACCAATCGCGTACGCTGATACATACGAGGTATACCTGAACGTATATGAACCATGTTACTTTGATAAATTGTATAATTTTTGTATATTATTCTTTTTAAATTCCATATATATGCCAGGTGTATGCCATATATCCCATTTATTAGGCATTGGCTTATCATTGCACATTGTAGGCTTTTCAATATCAACACTTTTGTTCTTGTTAGCATTTGCTTGATGTGTTGTGTTCCCCGTTCAATCTGCATTTTTAAATACGGGTCTATATCAGTTTCCTGATATTAATATTAGTATTGGCAATACTTTATAGATTTTCAACAATCCCATCACACAATTCTACTCATACGTAATATCCACATACAACACAATCATGCTCACATACACCTACAACAATACTGTTTAAGCATATCACTGATAGTGGCTACTGAACCCATACCCTGTACTGGTACTGTGTAGATGTACTTATTATTTCGTATCCAATTTGCCGTGACCCCTTATCTTTTCAATCATTTGTCACGACATACAGTATTGGCGGGTTTTTTTTTTAAGATTTTTTAAATTGCTCATGGTTTCAATTGCTCAAATATTAATTAGTATCATCCAATTTATTTGTCTCCTCCCCCCCCCCGTAGTTTCCTTGTTGTTGTTGTATGTGTTGTTGTTGGTTACTAGCTCACTTTTCTTCCCGTTTTCCTCTTAGCTTTTTTTTTCTCCTTCCTTTTCAGCTTACTTCATTCAAAACTTGTCCTCTCTCACGACCCCGGCTCGTTTTTAACTTTTACCTGAACTACTTATTTCTATGCCGTGCCCTGCAATAGACGAACTACCATTTACCATCGCGCATCACCTCATTGAATAATTCACGGACACCACCACTGGAAATAATCAAACTTAAACACTCACTCGCATCAACCGTACTCACAGGATCCCCATATCATCTCATAACATCCTCTCTCGTGACCACCCATCCTTCACCACACCCACCAAGAGTTCTGGTTTGACTCTCACATCAAAAGACATCGCTTTCAAACCATCAGCACAACCGACTAATTTCCATATTCATTTCAACGTCGCAGTATACACAATCATATGAAGATACCATAACTAACTACCTGGATCACCTCAACCACTCTTCCTCCCCGTTTTATCTTTTCAGAAACATTGGATCAATGACACCAAGTCACCACTCACCTTCAAGGACCACTTACAGATTCCAGGACCCTCCGCCACTGGAAGGAAAGTGGGGAGTTTTTCTTACATAAAAAATCCCCTCTCACACCTAAAATCACGTGACACAACACCAGGGCCAGATGATTTTGACTCACTTTTCATCGACCTCACTATTAATCACCAACAAATAGACCCACACACATAACTGCCGGGAGGATTATAGATGCCTGAAAAACACACAAGCCCACAATTTTAACCCAACAGCTTCGAGCAGATTCCACTTAAACTAAAAAAACCACAGTGATTGTCTTTAGAGCCTGGGATTAATCAATTTCTCAAATATTCTACTCATACACACATTAATGACGTTATTAACACTCGCTTTGCACCCAACTCTTTATTATTCCCAAAATTAATAGGAACCCACACGTGACGCTAACCACAGCACACTCCATTGACAAACATTGGTATATTTGTCACGGACACGACAGAATCACTTACCAACCTCTTCTCAGTACATCCCTCAAGCACAAGAACGCCACAAAAACCACCAAGTACAAAACGCGACTACAGATTTGATCACAACATCCGCACTTCAACGCCAAACCTCAACACTGAATCATGGGAAACTCTACGCACAGAACTGACCCTAAACACTGCATACAACAACTTCATAAACTTATAGCACACATACAACGATTCATTCCCTAGTACAAAAGAAGACTAAAAAACCTTAATCGCACGCAACCCTGGAGGCCAACAGCCATTCCAAGTCACTCCAAAACATAAGCACACGGCTTCTCTACAACACACTACTGGAAGAAAAACACACAGCAAACAACAGAACAAATACACACAACCTACACAAAACACAATTACCTAAACTCACAATATTCGTATCGCCAAGAATAAATAAACAACACAGAAACTTAATTCAGAACATCAAAAATGATCTACACAAAAATGGATCTATTCCTCTAACACCTTCTAGGCAGGAGGAAAGTATCTCTAAACAAATCCCCGACTTTTTCACTCATAAAAGAAACCCATTAAACTGACACCCGGCTTGCAACTAGCTAACGCATGCTCCGATCAAGTTACTAATCTGCAAACAAAATCGTAGCGCTAACAAAATTCACTTCCAAAACCCATTTATTAAATTACCAACCTCAAAAAAACCCACACCCACCTCAACTTTCCTCAATCCAGTACTGTAGATGAATGCCACACCACAAATCTCGCCACCTCCTAAAACCGGGAAAAAGTGCAGGTACCGACAAGATAGATCCGGGATTGCTAACAAATCATATTGGATAAATCATCTCAGCCTCTTTTGCACATATTTAACCAACCAATCAATCTCAACAGGAATGTGTCCAGCATCACCTCAAATCAGCCTAAAGTCATCCCTTACAAAGCAAGATGCACCATGGACATGTTAATTACAGGCCATTTTGTTATTCATCTTTTCAAAAACACCCTGAAACAATCACGCTACACCGTTGTCGTTAATTTCGCAATTAAGCACAACCATTCTGTCGACGAACAATACGCTTTAGGCCCCAACCGCTCCGACCTTACATGGCACTACTTGAACTCAAAACCAACCTTAACCTTGCACTAAAACATGCACAAACTCCACACCTATGGGGTGTATCCTCCTGGATTATCTATCAATTGGAGCTTTCGAACACCATTGACCAGACATTCTTCTTCATTAAAGCATTTTTTATCCCCATCTACGGGGCCGTGGTTTGTTTGTTGGTAGCCTTTGAGTTGTTAGGACTCCGTTCACCTAACTAACGCTCATCAATCAGTTGATGTACATTTCTACGCATCATCTATTTAACACCCTATCACACCGTGGCGTCCCCGCAAGGGCTCACTCCTTGGACCCTTACTTTCACTCCATTTAATCTTCCCCCTAGGAACGACATCCGTAAACACTTCTAGGCACACTAAAATAATTTTATTGTTGATACACAATACATTTTCTCTCAGACCCTAATTCTTCACCGTGCCACTTTTTAATAACATGAATCACGAACTCACAGACAAAATTCCACAGAATGGTTTGGGCTAACAAAACTTCGCTCAAGTTCCAAAACTACCACTACATTGCTTTTCTCTACCCACAACACAGATCACAAGAAACACTACCATTGATAATCCAAACAATCTCCCCGGTACATTCAACTAAAATCGCTTGGCAGCCAATCGACGACAAAAAACGAAACCATGACCATGAGCTATTAACTCCACACTACCAAAGCCTCTACGCAATAGGTAAAATCCTACAGAGCGTAATACATCACCTTCCAGACGACTAACACCTTAAATCAACTATATTAACCATTAGTTCTCCCGTCTTAAGCTACTGGCACATTAATCTGGGCCCTCCAAACTATCATCACGACTCGTCAAAACTCAACATACACAGAAATGGGCCATCCGCACTATCACAAACTCACCCTCCAGGACTCCACAACCTCCGCCATTATTCCAGCGCTCGAAAACCACATTAGAGCACCGCAAACCGGACTTCAAACAGCGCTCTTCATGTTTGATTACCATAACAAACCACCTACCTCCGAAATCAACAATTACCTTTACCCACAAATAGACAAAATCCAAACTCCCATCTTCCTCCGAAATCTTCCGTCGAAAAAAACCACTTTATTCAGTAACCACGGCGCCAAAACCTGGAATGGTCTTACCAGAATCTATCACACATGCAAAACAATCTCAACTAAAAAACATGTACAACAAGTACATTGCACATGATTACTACCCCTTCTTTTCCCCTCTTCACTTTCTCTATCTCATTTCTATCTCTATCCCCCCTTCTACTACAGTGGAACATACCACAGCAAGCCATGTTGTCCAGTCTGTCTGTCTCCTTTTCCCGTACTCCTGTAGGCCTGTGGTTTTATTAATATCTTTTTGTTACAAAACACACACATATAATTATCTAAATATTTATATCAAACCTTGTGTTAATTTTTTACTATTGAGTGTATGTAATTATCTTACTGTATTTTTAATAGGGCCAGCAATACTATAAGCCCCGCGCGGGTTGTCCTTCACTGGTCCTAGCATATCATTATCGATCATCTATTTCATCTTAAAAAAACAGTTTTTCAATTGTTACGTTCTTTTGTGCTATATATGTACATGTATACACCTTCTTTGTTACATAGCATAGTTATGCTTAAATAAAATGAACTTGAACTTGATCAGTGCCTAAGTGGGAGTTTTCTTAATCTTAACATCTGGTGCAGAGAAGTCCTTTTAGAATACTCCAACACCTCAACAAAGGTCCATATCAGGACCATCCTATCTTTTTTTGATCATTTTTTCGCTATTAAGTTGGTATTACACCTCATCTAACTCAAAAAAATTGCCTATTGAGCGTCCCAACAACATTCTCCATGGTAAATAGAAACGGACTGACTCTATTAATCGGTAAGCGTTTCTTCCCAAGATGTTCTTTGGGGCAGCTTTTATTTTGTATATACACTCATTTGGGATAATCCTTTCTGTACGTTTGAATTTTTTCTTATTTGTGACTGTATCATTGTTTTACTCATTACAGTTGTCGGCTTTTCTATTTTTTGTTGTAATTTGAACTTGTACAAATTTTAATTTCACATAAATCCCCACACATCTGTTGCGAACTCCTTCGATAAATGATAAAGTTCTAGGTTATGCTGAATTTTGGATCCCTAACAGTTAGTCGGTTGACGGCCTTATTGAAGGATTGAAGACCACAGTTAGCGTTGAAGTTGCGTACATACAGTATAATGCAATTTGGGATCTGAAAGTGATAGACCAGGGTGCCTAGTTTGAGAATACACTGGGTGCACTTGACCACCCTGGGGCCATTTGAGTATTGTGGTCACAGGCACATTGGGAATTAAATCTTCCAAGTATAGCAATAAAGGTACGGAATATCAAAAGATTTCAGTGAAGTCCAAAGGGTGGAGTACACACAAGTCAATTTGGAGTGTCTGCTCACAATGTTACAATTACGATGTGCAGGTTTCAAAGGATAAAACTATTAAAAGCCTCTAAGTAACTGAACAGTGTCGCATTTTATTTGTCTTGGACTCAAGGGATTTGAAAAGGTATAGTTTGATAGATGATTCTACGATGTCGTTCTTGGGGCATATAAATGGCGTGACTCGGGTAACCTTAATCTACCCGTATTTTGTCTTAAAATGTAGTTGTAGGTATGGCAAATTCTCTTTTTTTAAATCTTGTTTCAAAAATATAAGGATGGGCTCTCATTATTGAAATGGAAGCATTTTTAACAATATGACCCCTGTACAAAAGATTGGTATCCCCTGACCTATGGTCATAACTGTTAATTAGGGCATGTATGGATGATGTGACCATTGACCTTTTTACTCTTTTTTTTTGATGAAGCTATTGTAATATTTCATAGCTTATTGAACAGTTGTTAGAAATTTATCCCCGTATAGGACGTGAGACTTCATTACCCCCTTAATCAGTCGCCAAGTGCCAATAGGCTCACCGGTGGATTCTTCCACCAAACCACCCCCAAAACCCCTTCTATAAATTTTAGCCAATCAGAATTGTGGGAGGACGGGTTGGTGAAGTCCTAATCGACTAGCCTTTCACCCAATTTGAAACGGGTTCGACTTCCCTGCGGAGCCAGTATCGTCACCTGGAATTTGGGTGCCAATCCATACAGCCCTCTGCAGGTTTTTGTTCCTGAGAACTCCGGTTTCCTCCTGATTTAAAATCACGACTCATTTCCATAAAGCTTCTTCAGGTCTGGGATGGATTACTTCGTGTGTGGTAGCCCACTTTGCGTGGAGCTGTTGTGCGACGATTTGTTATTTAAAGCATTATTAGTTTGTTTCCGTACCACTGTGGTGTGCTTCTCTCGCCACAGTTCTATCCTACTTAAGTATCACTGCCACCCGCACCCGACTTTTAACCACAGGTCTGTCTAGTTAACCTGGGCTATACACAATTAAAATGGCAAATTGTGAAAAACTTACCTTGGTATTACAGAACATGGGTATTGCCATCCCTTTTGCTTAATTATAGCTCACAAGCCAAGATACCAAGCAAAATATATGAATAATAGTTGGCAACCATTTTGAACGTCAATATGGTGGTGGTTCTAACAAATAAGTCGAACCCAGATTGTAGCATCATTGAAAACTTAGATCACAGACGTTGGTATTACTATCTTTTGTCTCCTATCTAACTTGGACATCCCAAGACTATTGGGACGAAAATGCATAAATCGCGCCATTTTGAAATTAAAGATCGCAGGCTAAACAGGCATGAGCGAAGAAAATTAAAACAGTCAAATTCAAACTATTTTAGCCCCTAAGTTATTTCCAACTCAAGAAGAGGCTCGACCTGAAGGGATATTAAACACTTGTCTGGGGGTCAACAACCCCCTATGAACTTTCCTCCGATGCATAAAAATGACAAAGCTTTCGTACAAAGCTTCCAGATTATCAATTTTTCGCATTCGAGTTCAGTTTTAAGCCGAAAAATTATGTATTAGCACCTTCACCAGGGTTAGTGTATGCCTTCACAAATTGAAGGTAGAGGGGGTTGGTTGCACCAAGAAAAAATTAGGGTACAATTTAGAATATTTATGCAAAATTATGGCTCTCTACAACTCTTTGATGTAAACTATAATTGCCAAGAGCTTGAAAACCGCAGAAAATCGGCAATATCCACCTTCTTTTCGCAAAAACTTGGGATTTTCGCCTATTTTTCGGTAGAAAACGTCATATTTTTGCAACTCGTACCCGTGAACTTTATGACGTCATTGTGATGACATAACTAGGTATGTAGGATTATTTAAGTATCCAATAGAATAGAGTGGGGCATCCATGGATTATACTGGTATCAAAATCATAAGCATCGTGGTTGCTTTTATAAACAAATTTCTGAGGGGATGGTAACAACCACCCTTGGTAAACCTGCAAAAAGGCTTAGTAAGACCAGGGTGGGTTATTTTAAACATGTCGGTCATATTGATTTTCAGATTGGCCCGCCAAACGAAAAGTAGTTTGCAACTTAAATTATGGTTTATATAGCAACTCCAGTATCACAAACCATGGCCTTGCCACAGTATTGAGTATAGTGTGTCATTCCTAAAAATTCAAGATACAGGACAAAGGTTATCATTGTGGCCATGTGAATTCAAGATGGCCACCAAACGAAATTAGTTGCAACTTTTAAAAACGGTTTCCTTAGAAACCTAGTATCACACACATGGGTAGTGCCACCGTTTTCAACTTGGATGTTATTTCAGAAGTCAAGATAAAGGCCAAAGTATATTCAACGTGGCGGCCCTTTGAATTCAAAATGGCCGCCAAACGAAATTAGTGGAATTATAACGGTTGCTATAGCAACCTTAGTTATCACAAAAGGGTAGACACCAATTGTACATTTCAAGTCGACCACAAAGGAGAAGGGGAAAGGAAAAAACCATATTGAAAATAGCGGTCATTTTGAAATCCAAGAGGCTGCAAACGGGTGGTCGAAAAAATGGGAACAACTAAATTCGAGTTCCGAGGTGTCAATATTCACCAAAAAGACCAAACAATCAGAATGTAGCAAAAAATAGCCGACAAATCCAAAAACTTACGAAAGGAACCATAACTAAATGGTAATATTTCTTTTATTGTCGTATATAGCTTGTTGTGTGGTGTGGGGCGTTCGCTTACTGCTATATTGTGATCAGTACTCAATAGGGCCTGCAGATTGAGCCTGCTTTGGGGGTGAAATGGCAACTATCGCTACAGCTAATTTTGATATTTTAGAACTGTAGGCCCTACCTATCTCGCAGATAAAAATTGCCGAAATTCCTCTGGGGGAACAGGTTCAAAATGACGTCATCAAATGCCGCCATTTTGTGTTATATTTGGTATAAACTTTAGTACTGACAACAATTAAGGTGGGGGGGTTTATTTTAGGTTTTTAATTAATGCTGTTGAACAGTTTCTACAGTTTGTAATACGCGCGAATAAATTGATACAAAAAATAAGTACCAACATTAACACCAGTAGGATAACGTCCCATAATGTGGTGGGCCAGCAAAAAATTGTGTATTTCCATATTACCAACCACACATAGGCAAAAATTAAATGTGCCACTGACAATATCAGATTTCATGCAAGTTTTGGCTCAAATGGTATGGCAAAAACTACAAGTTCTATCTATACAGGGTGTTTTCGTGCCTATATTCGGCAGAACATTTTCAAAAGCACATATAATAATAGGCAGCAACGACCCCCCCCCCCCCTTAGCCATTGGACTTTGAAGGCGGGTCATTTCCCTTTTCCCCTGTTAAATTTGCCGAGAGGGTTTTTTTTTTGTCTCAACAATTGCCTTGAGCTTTGATGATATGTTTAGTTTAAGAATCTCCTAAGGAAAGTTTCGTGGCCGATGTACAGGGGATGTCCGGTAACCTTGCGGAAGTGGTGATAGAATAATAAACCTGAATTAATACCTGCATATTGGCTGGCAACCACCCTTAACCTTCGTCTTACCGGGTGCGGGAGGTTGGTTACCACCCCACCAGTGAATTTTGCTCCGGTGCGCTAATATGCCAAAAAAAAGCTTGCGTTAAAAAGCGTCTCAGTAATTCTTTTTAAACCTGTCGGTCTTTTAGCGAAAAAAATTGGCGGGTGGCACCTGCACCGGGGTTGGGTATGCCGTCAAAGTCGAAGGGGTAGGGGGGCGGGAGAGTGCCACACAGGAAATTTTCTGATACATTTTTAAATTTATTGCACCGCAGGCTCTTAAAATTCTGTGTTTATGTAAAAACTAGTCAATTGCCATTCATTT
>JAMKCH010085604.1:0-81215 GCA_023653785.1 Ophioderma brevispina
AAATCATTCCAGCTACCACTTTACTTGACTTCAAGATGATGACTCAAGAACATGATAAGTTCGCATTGGAGTTGATTTTTTAGATTGAAAAAGGCCATTTGATACAGTGAAACATGAACTTTTAATCAGAACGAAAGATTTTATGGTATACAAAATAATGGAGCTGAAATGGTTTCCCAATCATATTTAAGTCATCGTAAACAGGTGGGTTTGATTCTGACTATCAGATTTAAATACATCGATATAGGTGTTCCACAAGGAAGTATTTTAGGTCCTTTACTCTCTGATTTTACATAAATCATCTCCCAAGCTCTGTTAATGGTAAAGTGAAATTGTAAGTAATTATGTATCAGATGATACCATCTTCTTTTATGTGAATCTAAGGATCCCAGATATTTTGGAAAAATATTCTATAACAACCTAAAGGTTATTGCTAACTGGTTCTCTGAAACTGATTAAATGTAAATATTAAACAGACAAGTATATGGTTTTTGGTTCAACCTCACATTGTAAGTAAATTTAGTAATCTAGTGTTAAATATGGTGTACTGTTTTTGCGCATGTTATAAGAATTCAACTCCCTCGGTGTTACTTAGATCCTCAACTTTATGGACCCCACATATCAAGACCATTAATTCAAAGGTTTCAAAGAAAGAAAATTGGTATTATTACGACGTGTTAAATGTTGTTACCTCAAAGTATTCTTGTCATGCTAGTAAGCATTGGTGGGTGCCTCATTTTGAGATGGTAGCAGTGTTTGGACAAACAGTTCTAAAAACCAATTTAGCATCTCTACAAATCCAGCACAATAAGCTTGACAGGATCATAGTAAGTGCTGATTATCTTACACCAATTGATGAATGTTAAATGAGCTTGCTGGTCCAGACTTCACAAACGCCCGGGATCTTGCTGTAGTACTGTTGATTTTCCAAATGTTTTTAACAAATCTTGCACCTACTTAACTTGCGTCTAATTTATGTATACATCTTTCAGCATTTCATATCCTACAAGATATCAGGAAAGTTGCTCCTTAACTATTCCTAGTATAACTCAATTCCGGATTACGTACTTGTCATTACGTGCTTGCTGTTAATAACTTTGGAACTAGTATCCCATCTGATATTAGAATATATCCATAGTACCAATATTTCAGGACCTGTTTCAACATATTATGAAAAACAACTTATGAATTATGTTCATTATATCTTTTTAATTGTGAAGGGTTTAGTAATTTGTATTTCAGTTGATTGTGTTGCAGCTATTAAAACTGTAAATACTTGTATAACAAAAGTGTATAACTTAAACAGGGCCCTCAGGGAGAGGCAGTATAAATACTCGATTGAGGTACTCTGTATAAATAAAAGGTAAATAAATAAATAAATAAATAAATAAATAAGTCCATTTTTTTTGGGCGGTTTAAAAAGCGGTGACATCTTGTTAACCGCTTGACAAGATTCCAAACAGGTGGTCGAGTTTGGTGTGCCAGTCCGATTTGTTTTCAAAAACGGCAAAGGTTTGAACCGGTGTACAGTAACAGCCATTGTCCGGTGTACTTCATAGTCCGGGAACAATGGTGTGAAAAATGGGGCAATCGATTCAGTTGACTCTTTATGCAACATTAGTTCACGCTTTATTCCGTATCGTCTATGGAGCCCGGACTAGGCTCCCAACTGGAATATATCTGTCATGTGTCTTATGTGGGACCTTGGCGTTACAAACCCCAATTTTTGTGTTTTACCCTCCTTTTCAATTATTACTAGGTGTGGTAAAAACTATACATATTTTTTTTTTTTTTTTCTTCTTTCTGTGTTGACACCCATAAACTCTATAGTGGAAAGCTATAGTTAAGGAATGTCTATCTAATAGTTTATGATGGTTATACAGGGTGGTCACTAAAGTATATAGGGGCTAGTATGAAAAACATCAGATTCTGTTCATCATGTTTATACTTTATTGTATTGTCTCCTGCGGTAAAGAAATCTTAAAAACTAAATACATATATTACGGGTGCAGGTCGATTGTTCCGACACGTGTATGTCCCCGAACGGTTTTTTGTTCCGACAGGTTATTACTCCGACAGGTCTTTATTCCGAAACGTTATACTACGAATGCTAATTTCTCCGAAAGTCTATGTCTCTATGGGTAAGTAAGCCGAACGCCAATGGGTCCGAAGGTCATTATCCGAAATCTAAAAAAGGGTCAGGTGCTCCGCAAGGTTTTTTTTTCCGAAGGGTCATTACTCCGAAAGGGCGTTTCTCGAATTTTCGGCATATCGACCTTTCGGAATAAAAACCTTTCGGAGAAAGTTTAGTAGTATAGTAAAAAAACCTCTTTTATTTCATAGGATATTACTCCGAAAGGTCATTTACTCCGAAAGGTCGTTCTCTCCGAATTTCCAGAATATCGACCTTTCGGAATAAAAACCTTGCGGGAGGTCAGAAAAACATTTTTTTCATTTCATGGGATATTTACTCCGAAAAAGTCATTACTCCGAAAGGTCGTTCTTCCGAATTTTCGAAATAAGACCTTTCGGAAATAATAAACCCTTTCGGAGTAAATACCTATTTTATTTCATAGGATATTTAATTCCGAAAGGTCGTTTCTTCGAATTTTCGGAAATCGACCGTCGGAAAAAAACCTTCGGAGTTAAAAAAAAATATTTTTGTATTTCATAGGATATTTACTCAGAAAGGTCATTACTACGGACAGGTCGTTTATTCCGAATTTTCGGAGTATCGAACATTTCGGAATAAAAACTTTGAAGTAACAGAAACCTAATTTTTATTTCATATGATTTTAATCCTAAAAAGCCTCATCACGCCTGATTGACGGAATTTTAAAGCACAAGCCCTGCAGGTGCTTCACGCATACTGCGGGCAGTGCTTTGTTCGTTTCTTGGCGTTGATCGGGACATGTCATTTCGACATCACGGTGTCATTTGTAAAATGTCTTCTCCCCTGGGAGTTTCTCAAGGGGCGAAGTTGGTCCAGAAAGTATAAAAATAAAAAATGCTTTTTATAATCATTAAAAGATATACCATTTTTCCAAAAAGGATTATGACAAGATTAATACAATCGATTTTCAAATATGGTCATCATGGGGGTAAATGTTACGAGGCAGTCCGATTTTGTTGAATGAATTGAAAAGTAGTTTTTAAATCGTGCATTTTGCATTAGATATACTAAATAATAATTAAAAACAAAATCCACGTTTGACAGTTCAATGTGAGGCCTCTCAGTAATTATGGCTTAGTGTACTCCATTGGCATTCTCCTTATGCCTTACACTTAAGTGACCAGGGGGGTTCCTATGGACCCCTAAAATTAGTTTTCGCGCTGCCGCTTTACGCGTGGGCTTTTTGCGCCGATTTTTTTGTAATTTTTTATTTTTTGATTTTGTCATTAATTACTGCATGATTAATTAAATTCGGCCAAGCTGTTAATGAATGGTGAAGTCATTTGAGAATATTTTTAAAAAGAAGAATAAGAAACCGAGAAAAGACCAAGCAATTTTTTTTTGCTGATATACGTTCATAAATACATGTAAGTAAACCAATTTTAGTAACATAAAAAGATGAACCCTTTATTTGTGCGGAAAGCAAACAATTCATCCTTCCGTTGCCAAACCTTACGTTACAAACCTCTATGGGGAAAATGACGTGTATTTTGCAACACGCGTACAAAATACAGAGACTCCCTAAACTGCTGGTTTTGTGTTAAATATACGTTCATTTGGACTTCTAGTAATAGATATCAACTAAAAAAAGGTTTTCAAAATGGTTGCTGGAAGCGCAAAGGCTCATTGAAGTTTAGTCTTTTGCCCAATTTTCGCGTGTTTGAATGAAAACAAGCGTTTTGACCCTAATTGGCACCCAAAATAACAAATCTCACCTTTTTATTTGCTGATTTGGGGGCGTCTAATGATCCTTCACATGTGGTATAAATTCGTACAAAAATTCTCTCGGAAACGTGGTTTCCTTAGGGGGTACCAGGACCCCACCCCCACTTGGGCACCAACGGGAGTGAGAAAAACCCCTTGGTACTGAGTGTTAAGTGGCGCAGTGTTTTGGGCATTGTTATTACATTAACAATTTCACACCTTTTTTTAAAATCCCCTGAACAACCTGATAATCCACCAATTGCGACCTTGAACACATTTTGCCTCATAACTAATAAACTACAACCTTGCAAATTGGGCAAACACTATACCATTTCAAACCTCATTGAAATGTAATGAACCAGTTGGTATACATGAAATAAATAATAGGTTTACTCCGAAAGGTTTTTTATCGGAAAAGGTGATATCCGAAAATTCGGAGAAAGAAAACGACCTTTCGGGTAATGACCTTTCGGAGTAATGACTTTTCGGAGTATAGAAATATCCGATGAAATAAAAAAAATAGGTTTTTTTACTCCGAAAGGTTTTTATTCCAAACGGTCGATATTCGAAAATTCGGAGAGAAACAGAAGAAACGACCTTATATGGAAACGACCTTAGGGAATTAATGACCTTTTCGGAGTAAAAAACGTTCGATCAAACTAACTTTCGATAATGACCCTTTATTCATGGTGGAATATAAAGGCCCTTCGGAATAAAAAAATCTTTCGGAGCAATGGACCTTCGGAGAAATGATCGATCGGAGATAAAACCTTTCGGAGTAAATACATGATCTTTATTGTCGGAGAATGAACGACCTTTCGGAGTAATGAAATTCGGACTAATTGACCCTTCGGAACAAAAACATTTCGGAATTATGAGCTTCCATAGAAACAGTGTGTTCGAAGTAATGACCGTTCGGAGAAGAAAAAACCTTTTCGGAGCAATGACACGTCGAATCGAACTGTCCCCATTATTACAGTGTACACCATAAGCATTCGTAAATACATAATTGTAATATGCTTTTGATGAGCTCCTATGGTAATACAGGGTGCGCAAAAATAAGTATACAAACTTTTTCAAATTTAAGGCCGTGTCGTCAATATTTGAAGATTTATGAAATTGTGAAAACACGTAGCTTACTATATTGTCTAGGGACAACTCATTTAAGTCTGGTATGCCATAAAAGTTAACCAGAGTCGTTTAAACAAGTATAGGTGTAGGGTGTTGTGTAAAATACTACCTGTCAAAGGTGCTATCAATGCAGAGCACTGTAAGTTTACATGGGTGTTGTTGGGTTCCTGAATAATCCAAAATCAATTATAACGTTCAACTTCAAATGGTACAGCTTTGTATACTTTTAAATAAAAAAGTTTTGAATACATACAGGGGTCTAGTACTCCCTATTATTAGAGATTGAAACAGATAATAGTCATGTCAAACATGTGACAGGCAATTAACATAAACAGTATGAACAGGATCGTGGGATTACTTCTGAGATAAAGTACTTCAACATTAAAACTATAGAGGGATATTTTATTATGACATTTTGTCAGCTGCTGTGGACATGCTCATTACTAATACGACATTCATATCCCATGATTAAACCATTAACTGGCAATATAACAATGTTAGATCAAAATTTTGAGAGCACTGTATAGCACCAATAGTGGTGAAGGTTTATGATTTAATTAATGAACCCAATTATGAATTACCATTTGTGTCGACCTTGTAAGATTACAGGCTTATCTTTAAAGAGAGTTATTTTACAATTTATTGGAAACTAATATCCTTCTAATTTTGTAAATTGTTCGTAAGACATGAATATGAGCCGTTAGTCGTGACCTTTATAAACCTATAACGTTTATGAAGATTTGCAGAGGAGGGAAAACCGATTTTGTCCACTGCAGAGAAAGGAATGGGGGTAAATGGGACCATGTCTCGTCATTGTTCGCTAATGCATAGAGCACAGCCACCGTTCATTCAGGTCCATGTTGGCTTCGGCTCCGTTGACCAATGTGCGTCGGCTTTTCTCCCAGGCTTTGGCCTTTATCGCCAATCGTCATCACATAGCTCAGATAGGCGTAGGAGAAGGTCATGGTTTAGTTACGTGGACAATAAAATGTTGCTAAAGGAAATTGTCCTTGGGCTGATGATTAGTCTTTATGGATACTGATCGTAAGACTATGGCAACGGCTTCACGGTCCTATCTTCTTCTGTATGCTATAATTAGTAATTCGCCATTCAATGGTTCGAATGATTGTAGAAGAATTAGCCAACATAGATCCATGGGACACGTATTACCGTTTCTGTTGCGGGGGGGGAGTATGGCGTGACGATGATAGGACCAGCTTATTCCTGCCTGATGATTCCGAATCGTCGTTAAGGAGTTTTGAACTTTATTTCAGAAAATCACGGATTTTAGTGTTGAGACGGGTAAGGACGTTGCGTCAGAAGTATTTAAATTAAGGGGACAAAAGTTACAAGTCAATAATCAGGCTTTGATGTGGTGATTTTCCATTTTGAAACCCTGTCCGTGCCTATTTAAAGAACGAACAAACAACAAGACCAAATTTAAGCGCCATTATATTGTGTCAGGAGGGCAGCATTCGGAGGGTGAGTACAAATAAAACTAATAGTTTGTGTGTAGTATACTACATTTGGTGACAAAACCTCAAAAGTGGAGCCATTCGTTTCTCCCAAAGATGCATTTAAACTTGGGCAATTTTGTGTGACTCGAGCTCCAGAAAATAACTGATATGCCGAATGCAACAAGCCTCAAAGGAACAGTTGTTGTGGGTGAACTGCCAGTTGTTGATATCCAACCAGCCTTGGGCAATACATGTGATGACTTTTTTCGGGTTAAGGCTACATCTAGCAGCTATTCAAGTTATAGGTGAGGCTGGTTTATTGATTTCATCAGAAATACAATGAGTTAATACCGTCAATGCTAGAAAATGACGCCCCAAGGTATAGTTCCACTTCCAACTTTCTGTGCAATCGGTCTAGTTACATTATAACATTGAATTTATACTCTTACGCTGGTTATAATTATGCTTCGTCCCTATAGCATTATCATTTTATTGGTTAGGGATTTTAAACCCTTGTGGCTAAAGAAGTGGCTCAGCGTTGGGTCATGTTAATTTCTACCTATAATGACATTTGCACATAAACAAGTGGGAATGCATGTTAAGACTGTTTCGGAATAGCTTACAAACTTAAGCGGATCAATTGATATTGATAGTCATCAGATTGAATACAACAATGTGCCTGTTTTCATGTCAATAGGCCGTTGATGCGGATCACAACCGATTTCTGTGCAATCGGGATTGGGCATTATAATTAGCTTTTACCGCTCCTTGTTATATTCTCATTAAGGATCAGGCTTATTCACTTAGTTGATGAGTCTATCGTATAGGCCTCTTCTTGCATGTGGCACTTAGTTAATAGCTCGTCATGGTTGGTAGGCTTTTAATGCCCTATAAGTGTAAATTTGCACATAAAAAAGGTGGAAGCTGCATGACTAATGGGTTGCTAAATAACTTGCAGGCGTAAGTAATATATGTTGTGTTTATCTTTTTCGAGACTCCAACTATTTGAGTGGTTATGATCAGTCACAAGCACTAGGAGTTACAAATGTTAACCCACCAAGGGACAACAGTTCCGGTGGGGTTGTACTTGACAACATTGGACATCAACTGACCTCGTGTAATCTGGGTAGCATATATGATACCCAAAAACCAGGGGTTGTGTTTTTCTAATTACATTGGTGTATGAAAGCTACTGAACTGTGCCAAGGGAATTGAGATTTACTAGCTCATCGTGAATGCCCTTCAGTTTGTGCTTTCTTTAGTGGCATGCAATGCAACCATTAATTTAATTTTTATGGTAACTATGTGGATTGTCAGTCTAAAATTTTGCTATATGCCTTACAAACTTTGCATGTTGGCTTACAGTTGGCTAAAACTGTGTATGGAGTATAGTGGAAACTGTCTCCAAGTCCATGGTATTAAGTTAAACAAAAATTGGTTGATTGCGGTTGCGATCTTTTGTTGTTTTATTAGGAAACAGGTTTCGATTCCAAATTCAAATTGAAGCATTGTTGCTGTTTTGAAAGGGACTGGGTATCCCATATGTGGCATATGTGTCAAACCTGATATTTATTTGTTTGAATTACATGTGGGTTTTATCGCATATTTAGTGGTTTTATTTTGTACATACGCTTTTGCAATAGCGGCAAACGCCATTTGATGGCGTTCTCATTATATATTACTAGTTGCATTTTTCAGGGGAAGTTTATGTATGCATGTATAGCAGTGCATTGCCTATCAGTTGTAAAGATATTGGATGCTTAAACCTTTCCAAACCCATGAATTCGTATCAAGGAAAAAAAACCTAAAACAAATACAAAATGTAAAAAAAATAAAAAAAATTTTTCTTTTTTCACTTAAATATCTCACGCGGCACACACGTGAAGCGGGAAGTGGACGTTAGCGGTTCGTTTTTGGTTCTGCTCGATTTTCAACTGCAGACGCGATATTCGTCAGGCGGAATGTGTTTCATGTAATCTGGTCGTTACTTTATTATCTGGATCACGCTTTTGGGTCCTGCACCACGATTCCGTAATGATTACCACACAAAGTCTACGGCGTGCAAAGGACATTTGTCAAAGGTGCGGGGATCCAGTAACCAGGGAGTTAGGTAAATCACTTCGATGGCGAATTGTAATGCGGTTCTTTGCTATAATGCTCTTGTGCTGTTTTTCAGCTAAGAAATTTGTATGGCATAATATAGTGGGTTCGGAATTTGTTTGAACGCCTAAGCATATGTAGCCTCTGCTTTGTGTTTGCGTTGCGTGTTAGGTCGTGAAGGGCAATTACTTTTGTAAATTACTTAATATAAGGGGAGTGTGTGCGGCTTCTAGTAAATGCCTAAATTGTAATTTACCCTGGAACCTCAACATTTTGTTGGTATAATTCACGGACGCGCACCTACCGGTAGCGGTTAATTCCCAGCTATGGGAAACAGTACACGTAACTAAATCTGACGGGTTTAGATTTGCCATGCAGGCAGTATTAGTGTTATAGAGTATTACAGATCTATTTTTGGGCCATATGGTGCAGTTAGATCGAATGCTGTCTCAAGATTATAGTTACATGAAAGTCGAGTACTGCCGCGGCACCATGGTGTGGGTGCACTTGGGCATGGTATTCCACCTCGATGGCCTCTTCCACCAGGAGTATAATGGGTGTCGGCCCATACTGATGTCAAGCATAAAAGAAATGACAGTGCGGGAGGGGTGGGACCCCCAAAACAACCCCCCCCCCAAACAGCTTCATTATGTTGGAGTCTGGCCAAAACACCAGTGGCAGAAAAGACGGGTCCACGGCGGGCGCACCTTTGGATTTGCACTTGTAGGCAGTGTATATTTTAGTGTATGTCACAGGCTCATGTTAAACGTATCATGTAGTAATCCATTCTAACATGACTTAGGCAAAATTCGGCCTTTGTTGGGACTCTGGATGGCGCATGTTCTTATTGTGTTGCCTTTACGGGACCATGACTAGTTAAAGCGATTAGGTTGGCATAGCCATTCATCTGAAATTAAGCTCTTATTAAAATTCAGGTTTTGACGATGCCTGCAAAAATGCACATCGGGCATATATTCTCCTTCCTAGAATATGTTTAATTGCATCCTCATATTATGGTGAATGGATTATCGTTAATTATTAAGGGGTAATTGATATATGTAATGTTTTATAAGCAGCTTGGTGTTTTATAGCTCAATACCATTTGTATATCAGTAAAAACAAGGCCTTATACCACTTAACACCTCCGGCTTGCTAGTTATTTTGTAACTTGTGGTTAGGTAACAGGGTCTCATGAAATACGTGTGGTGTATATTGAGAGCTATGAGGGGTGTCACTTGAATGCGCTGTGGTATTATTTGGCGTGCATCATAAATATGGTCTGCCTTGTTATGGTACACATTACGCTTGTTTATTTTGCGAGCTGCAATTCAAATCGGGCATAATCTCTTCTAGAAATATGGTAATTGCTGTTTTATAATATATGGTGCATGGATTATTTCTTTTATTCTTCAAGGGTAATTGATATATGTATACAGAATGCCATCAGAATTGAAAATGGGTATTTGCGTGGTTTCAATCCGTTTGTATACTTTAGCTCTAACATAATTTGGTTACTCATATTTATACTGCAGCTTTTGTGTGTTTTTATGGCTTAATAGCTTTTGTATATTTAGTAACAAGGCCGTTATACCAATAAACACCTCGGTGTGTGCTAGTTATTTGTAACTTGTGATATTTACGGTCTCCAATGAAATACATGTGGCTGTATATTGAGAGCTATGAGGGGTGTCACTTGCAGGAAGTGTGTGTAATTGCCGTGCATTTCATAATATGGTCTGCCGTTGTTTATGGGACACCATACGGCTTGATTAAATTTAAAATCAATCTTATTGGGTCTACATGGGTTGCGGCAAACTAAATGGCGATCGCAGTGTCACAAGATATGAAGCTGTCACGGATAAGACGCCAGGTGTCAAAATGTCACAAGTCAGCAGCTGTGCACGCAAGATCTCAAGTAGAATGGCGGTGACCGGTGTCACGTGTGTCGAATTTTACCAGTTAGACCCCTAATCTGCGTATAGGCTAATATTTCTGTTGGAGTTAGACAAATAAATGAAGCCACTTCAGGCCTTGGTGTAATAAATATATATATATATAATTATATATATATATATGTTTCCGAAGGTCTAGCTACATGGATGCAAACTGTGGAAATGACAACATTTGGTTAAAAATGTTGCCGTGTGCCCATCGTTTCGTGACTAGGATTCGTCACCCCATTTGCGAACTGGAGTTCAATTAATCGTGTGTTCTATCTCCATAGGTGCTTTCATGTTTTTTTTAGCTTCAAATTCGTGCATGTTCTTAATCAGAAAATGCTGTTCGGGCAATATTACCAAGTGTTTTCCTTTAAATAGCTTCTATATGATGGGTGACATGTATGAGTTTATGTAAAGATGTACAGGTTTGATTTAATTTCTAATGCATTTATTGAGGATTCCATTTCGAAATTTGTATGAAAAAAACTTGTGGGTTTGGGTTAGTTTTTTACACGGGTTATTATTGTCACTGTTAATTGGCATTACAACTTCAATTATTAATGCCTTTAAGAAACCTTTAATGATGGGGACAGGCATCTTTCGAATTGTTTTCAATTTGGCCAGGCCTTGGATTCATGATCATAAACCGTCATGGTTTTGGCCTTCCTCCCAGTATGAAGGTAGTTGGTTAATTGTGTGATCAAAATGTGGGAGAGTTAGGCCAATTATGTGTTAAAGATCTGGATGTATAGGGGAAATGCTACTTGGGTTAAAGGATATTTGGTGCGATCTATTGCCGAAATTCTTGAATTTGGCAAATGCTAATGAGTAGGTTTACGACAAGTTCTGGCTCAGAAAAACTTGTTTGGCACCAGTTTTATCTGGTAAAATTTGGTATACAGAGGGATTGTGTAAATGAAAATTTAACTTGTTCTATGCTGGTCCTGCTTCACCCCCCCCCCCCCCCGCGGGAAGGGGTGGGGTTGGTCAAGTTCTGGCTCAGAACTGTGTGGACCAGTTTTATCTTCATATTCGTAGCACAGGTCAGCTCATGCATGTATTTGGCATTTATTTGGTTCATTCATTAATATGGCAATTTATCTTACGGATAGCAGATGTGAGCGAGCCAGTCTAGTATGACTTCAGGCTCTGCAGGTTTATGCTCTATGTCTTTAATTACAGCATTTATCAACATGTTAATGCTGGCAATTCAGAAAATATAATGGGATTTCATGGAATTAGTCAGGCATCCTAGAGGTATTCACTTCAGATTTCTTGACTCAGTCTCGGCTATTGCATTAATTCAATTATTAATATTGGCAAATTACTAGAATTGGATGCCGCGAGAGCTTTAGAGTAACTGACTCAGGTTTCAACAGATTATGTTCATATTCAAACATTTGTTGTAGGGCCAGGTCTTGAGGTAGTTGGACTTAGGAGCCTTTAACTGTTGATTCACAACTTTAATCCAATATTGCAATTGATCCCAGATATGCGAGGAGCCCAGGGCTTAAATGGTTAATATTATCCAAATATAGTAATGTCAGCATAATATGGTACAATGGTCTCTGAGATAGTATAGAATGATGTTTAATTTAGGCTTTGTAGTAATTCAATTCTTTGGTGAAAAATTTGGGCAAGAGGAAACTGTACTTCAGCCAAGGGTATGAATCATAAGAATTTTTTATTTTACATATGTGGATTGTCATACTAAAATAGGCATATGTGGCTTTACAGACATTGCATGTTGGCTTGACGAGGCTCAATCTGTGGTATGGTTTACACATGTAATAGTGGAAGCTGTCTACAAAGTAACCCATGGTGTTTGAAATGGAATGTTCTCAAAGCCAGGCCATATTGAAAACTATGGTGTTTGGAGAACCTGTATGAATGAATATTAATGACTTTGCCTACGCCACAATGTGATGCAATTGGCAAACCTTTGTTCTTGTCCCATTATGTGTCTATGGACAATCTTAATTCTGGTATAATCGCAAGGTAAATTACCAATTAAATTTAATTTTGCTTCAAATCTCCCGCATGCCCAGGATGAGGCTACTAGTTGATGTTAAAACCACCTCTGTATTAATTAAACACATTACAGATATGTGTCAGCACAATAAATTCCTTTTCCATGGAGTTTGTAATACTCGTCCACTCACCACTCTCCCGCCAATCCACCAGATTTACCTTCGTTAATATTGTGATTTTGTTTGCTATTAAAAATGTTAATGTTCAAATGTTAATCATATTTGGAAAGCTAGAATAATGAAGCTTAGAAGTGAGCCCTAACTTAAAACAAATTGAACACTCAGGCTTGCAGCAGCTTGTTGAAATAGAAGAAGGAGATAACAGGTAACGCCCACCAAACATATAGTGTCCCACCATAGGAAAATGACATAATGAGTCTTCACCCTAGAATAGTTCTGTGTAATACCACACGGCGGAATACCAAAAGTAGATTACAAAACAAAAAGCTTTGACTTGCCGCTGACTGTTTGATGTATGCCCACTATAATTTTCAAAATAAAACATTAAATTATTGTTTTGGAATAGTGGATTAGACGGGCACCGATAATTCATCTGTCCACATTGAGATCTTCAATTTTTCAAGGTTTAGGGTCTCCTCTATTCCACCCCGAACTATGTATAAGTCCATCTTGGACGTATCGTAGAAACCAATTGATAGCGCTCGGAGGGGTAAAATGCTCACTTTAAGCAAATGGACGAATGAATGTCCCTATATTTCTTATGATATGCCTCACAGAGCTCTGTATTTTTCAATTCACTTGGAAAATACTTTCTACAGTTAGAATTGGCTGTTGTGTTGAGTATTGGCAAAGAGAGTACAGATTATTCGCCTTCAATTGTTTCAAAGCAGTTTACAAAATTGCCCAGAAACCAGTAAGCAGTACCCAATTTTGTTAAAAGTCCAACAACTTAGGGGAAAAGTCCTAACTTAAAAAAGCTGTTTCCATTGAAGGATCATCATTCCATTGAGGACTTTAAATACTAATATTCATTTATAAACTCTAAGTATTTCCTCTTATTTAAGCTTTTAATCCCAATATCTAACCTATCTGTCTTTTAATTGCACAAATTTATTCCTTTACTCAAGTCCATTTGCATCCCTGTCAAACAGCGTTAAGTAGTAGGGTTTTAATAATGAGAAATCTATTCTCTAAGTTTTGGGGAAGAAGGTTAGAAGAAGAAGGTTAGAAGAGTCTGTCGTAGTTTGAAGGGTTGCTGAATGTGGGAAATTGTAAAAATAAGGGTCGTAAAATAGTGACAAGGGTAAAATTGAAAATCAAGTCAAATTGTGTTTAAATGTACACCAAACATTGGTCTCTTATAAGGATTAAAAGAAGCTATATTTTGTCCATATTAAGGTTCAAGGTCATCCTGGGGAGAACTTACCCAGTGCTTCAATTTTGTTTGAAAACTGGTGTCAAAGGGTGTTTTGCCTTATTTTACAATGTTTAAACATTTCGTGCGTAATAAATTGTATCGTTTATCGAGAGAGACTAGTTAACCACTGCAAATATTGGTATAGGCTATTTATTGCATTCTGTTACTCGTCAATCAGGGCGTCCTTTGTCACTGTTTACATTTCGTGAGCCATTCGCGTGCACGCTCTTTTGCTCGTGCGACACCATGATTCCAGGAAATGTCATTCATTGTCCAGCACTGCTTGGGAGAAATGATCGTAATATTCTCCTTCCCTCCCACCAGTGCGCCCGTGTAGTTTTGATGGCAGCTTCCCCCTTTTTAAATTTATTTATGTCTTTAAGTGCAAGGTTTATGATCTATCAAATTGTTGGTATTTAATATATTATAATGGAGGTTAGGCAGCTTAAATAGTTCCCATTCACTATATGAGTGTCAAATTTAATCGTATGTTTCGTGAAAAAATCATCTTGCTAAAGGCTAATTTTGTATGGTGGAATAGCATAATTTTGTTAACTTATGTATGCATTTTATTAATATCTCTAGTGCACTTCGTCTTCAGGTCCATTCACCTGCTTTTGGAAAAATTGAAAATGGGCATTCGCCTTGGAGCACCATGAGATTATGTAATATACTTTGATGAGTATCTTGTGGTTTTCAGCAATAATTCTGCATGCAGATGCTTTCTGCTGCCCTATACTTCTTGCAGGTCATCACCGTGGGATCTCTGGGAGTAGCATCACTTCCACAATAAATTTGCATTTGAATTTAAATAAATCCCGCGTCTTGCTCTGTGCCTACTTTAATGCATTTTGGCTCCTGGCTATTCAGGGGAGGCTATTTTCACTCTAGGCTTTATTCTAATGGCAGTTGCAACATTTTGGCTCCCTGTTTATCATGATAGGGTATTTCATTCGGGCAATATGTTTTGTTGTCCCTCCCATAGAAAATTGCGGGAAGGGTATTTCTCACTCTATTCTTTTGGTAAACATCTCTGTGCAAATTATTTGAGCGATTGCTTTATATGCTGAATCCTACATTTGCAAATTGAACTAAAATTGTCGCGATCCTCTCCAATCACTGACAGAAAGGCATCTCTGCGTCACTGGTGCATTTATTTTGTCTGGGATAAGAAGTGGGCTCAATGTAACAAGGATTACATGGTCTAATATGCTCAAATTGTTGACAGAGCTGTCACCCAAGAATTAAAATGCATTTTCTGCTTTAGTATGACCATAGCAATAAATTTGACACCAGTTTCTCAACATCTGAGCAGTGCATCTTTGTTGCCCCAGGATGATCTTGAACCTTTTCAGGCTGTAGCCTTGTAAATATACGTCGGAACCTAGAAAAACTAACCTTTTTATCTTATAATGAACAGATATATTGGTGTACGTACATTTAAACACATTTTAAAATTATTTTAAAATTTACCCCTTATTTTACAATTACAATGTTCCCACATTCCCATAGGTTGGACCCAAATATCTGCTTCAGCACCCTTCAAACTATAGAAAAAACATTTTCAAGCCCTTTTTTCCCAATTCTTCTATAATTCTAATTTATAACCCTACTAAAGTCTGAATTACAATTAGCACCTTCACTCAAACGGGGCGAGTTCCTCTTCCATTATCAAAGACTCCCTGATAACATTCTTTAATTTGTTATTGGTAATCACAACTTTGATCCCGGGGGCCACTTGTATCCAAAGGGGGATAGGATGCGTGAAGAAAACAAAAAAAAAAAAAAAAAGAAACAAGACAACGCGTAAAAAGGGATCTTTTTTCCAACAGGCCGAGGGTACGCCTGTACGTTGATTAGGGTGTCAAAACATCAAAATGTGGACAAATGGTAATGTTTTTCTTAATCTCTCAATTTGTGGGGATGGTATGTGTTTTAGGTATGTAATAACTCAAATTAAAGAGAAGACAAAAATATTGCACGCAAAACAGATAACCCCTCTTCTACCGAAGGGGGGGGGGTGTTACCCCCTCCCCCCCTTCAGGTTTTTTCCCCGTCTGCTAAAAACCCCTTTTTTGGTGCCAATCTATTTAATGTAATTTGATCAATTGACAATTTTCACGCCTTTTTATCCAAAAACAAACCTCCACCGTGGTAATGGTATGATACAGGGTGATCCAAAGTGATCGATAGGGGGGGGTTGGTACCACCCCCCCTTCCGGAAGAGAAGAGTACCAACATGCCTACACAACACGAAATCACATACACTTGATTTTGGTACCATAGATTAGCTATGGTCCCTCCTCTTTCCTTTGATACCAAATGAGTACCAACATGCCTAGCATTAAACGTCACAATGACGTCATAAAACTTCGCGGTCAGCAAAACTGCCATTCCATAGACCACACAGTGAAAAATTCAATTTCGCCAAAAGGGTAGAACATCAGATTTCCCTGCGGTTTTTGACTCTACTGATGGAATGACTAGTTTTATATAAGAAATCATTTGAGCTATAAAGGGTGTTTGAGTTTGCGATAATTGCGAAATATCATTTTCCACCCTAATTTCATTTTTCGTCACTTTCCTCAAAATATGAGGTCATGGTGACGTCATAATGGGGATTTAGTACTTATTTGGTACCAAAGGAAAAAAAGAAAAAAACTCTAAGCTACCTTTGGTACCAAATTTACAGAATCGGGTGTTCAGTACGAAAATCACAGGGGGGGGGTGGGAACCACCCCCCTCCCTTCGGAGTGTGTTACAAAAAATGGCTCAGGTAGACTAGGTTAATAAAGGGTATATTAACGACACAATACTTTGCTTCTTGTTTAAGCAGCAACACGACAAAAAGCGTCTCTATGTACAAAGGGGTGGGAAGGGGGGGGGGTAGACAAAATAACTTGTTTAGGGTATGTTTTTTAGTCGGTGGCAAATACTTGTTTAGGGTGCATTTTGAATCATGTTCACGCATCATATCCACCTTTGAATACAAGTGGCCCCCCGGGACTTATCATCTACCTGAGCGACTGATTAAATGTTTTTTAAACGCAGTGTGTGCAAACAGTGAACTGGTTTTGTTCTGCAAAATACATCAGGCCAGATAGAGAGGATCTCGGACCCATGTCAACATCATCGTTTACCCCTCACTACGAAAAAGATTTTGACACCTTTGGTATTATATGGACCCCTGTACCAATTGAGATTGACATTTTTACCATTTTTGTCATTTTTGCCCTCTAACGCCACAACAATGGCGAGGTGTGTACAAACCTCTACATTTTGGAATCCTTATGATTAGATGGACAATATGGTATACATTTCACACGATTGGGGCATTTTAAAAAATGGACCCTTTTTTTTTTTAAACTTAAATTTTCCCCTATTGGGAAAAGTTGATACACAAATTGGAGAGTATTACCATCCTAGCTTGATGTCGAGGGTCCATCCTAACTCCAAAGTGTTTAAACCTTTTCTGAAGTGGGGGGTAACGAACTCCTTAAATAAGGCCCCTATGAATATTCTGCTCCTCCTCTCATATGCGTTGATGTTGACACCGATAATTACTGGTTATGTGGTACCACATTTTAAGTTTCTTGATCTCATTGCTGCTGGGTAAATACTTTTCTTATCATGGAATGGTTGGGTGGTTCTCATCATCTCCCCACGGAGCTATCGGGTTAAATCCCATTATAATTGTATGTGTTTTCTACAACTTTGGCAGCAACAGTACATCTCTCACTTATACTGCTTGTAAGTAATAATGGTAAAATTGCTTGCATTGAGAGAGACCTGTCACAAAGCCGCTTCTATACACAACCCATTGTTTCAAAGTGTGTGCACACCCATACAAACACAAACCCATAACCCCACGCACTTCAACGCACATAGCCTTGTTTTGCATACTTCAAGAACATCTAAAACGCCTATTATAACAAGTAAACTATAAATCCGATATCAAACTTCCCAAGACCATTGTTCGAAAGAATATTGCGTCGGGTACTCGGTCGTAATAACGTTTTTACAAGCGTCCCCACATCCCCACAAAAAAAAACAACGTCCTCAAAAGGCTTGGTACATAGCAGATACAGCAGATACCCGAGACACAGAAAGACAGACAAAACAGACAGACAGACACACACACACACCATACATACACACGCGCGCGCACGCCACGGACTTACTACAGATACATTGTGGGAGTATTTTCTGGTATAAAGAGACATTGTGGGAGATTTTTACATTGGGGGTTGTATTTGTCTTCCATTGTGGGCGTATTTTACTTAGGGAGGTAATATGGTAAAATGAATTTTCCTATAAAGGAATAAACTAATCTAGTATGAGGTTTAGCCGGAAAAGTGGTAGAAAGAAAAGAGCTTTTTCTAGTTTACTAACTATATAGGCCTGCGGCGCAACCTGCTATTGGCTAAGAAAAGTGAGGAGAAAAGGGGAGAAGAAAAACGCTAAAAAAATGAAAAAAAACTGAAAAAAACAAATTGTAAATCTTAAAATGCTATAAAAAGTCTTTAAGAGAAAAAACTCAACACTTATAGGTGTTGAAATCTTCCTTATATAGTTTTGAAAAAGGTATTTTTCTGAAAAATGTCTAAAAAGTGTCTTTGTTAAGAGATTGTTTCAGTGAAACTCCTAAGGATGTATGCGCGCACACACCAAAAGAACACCACACACTATGTATATATGTACTTATGTATGTTTATTAGATGAGGTGACATTATGTGGACGTCACGCCGGGCAACGATCAAAGCACTGCCCGGCAGTATGCGTGAGCACATTCAGGGCTTGTGCTTGTGGGTGTTCAGGTTAGAAACCTATGAAAGAAGAGACACTGCACATTGAAAAAATCGTCGGCCCTCAAGATTTTTCAAAATCGAATCTTGCATGGTTGTAAGGCTTTTATATTACAAGCCATTCACCGACGAAATGATTAAGACCAAATCAGCTTACGTATGGTCAAAAGAAAGATTTTTTTTATTAATTACGTCGCCGGCGACGTTTAAACAGCAGACGACGAAAATGGCGTTTAAAACAAGAACACGCACGCCGTATGCATGTTTACCACGCTATGTACACTGTTTGATCGTCTATAACCTTTGTGGGTTTCATCTCAGTGAGTACGAGTCAAATATATCAATGTAATATACACATTGTTGATAAAGTTATGGAAAGTTAAAAGTTGGCCTACAAATTACCTGGAGTATTTACCCTCATATCAATTTCTGTTTTTGGGTATGTATTTTTATGTGTAAAATATATCTCGTCTTCATGGCCTAGACTATCATTTGAAGCAAATTGAAGAAATTTTCATATTTTGTTGCAATGTTGCCATGCCGCGGTGTAGTAGATTGTGGTTATTAAAGAGGGCTGAATAAACGTCATGGTTTGACCGAGGGTGGGAGGAGATGAGGGGGCGGTATTTGGTGGGGGATGGGAATGTGCGAGAGGGTATTGCGGGGAAGACATGGGGGGGAAGAGGTGAGGGGTAGTGGGGAGGTAGTTGCGAGGGGGGGGTAGGTGGGGCCAAGGGTGTTAATGTGGTTGGGAACTGGTGTTTAGGGGTGTTTGAGATTAAGATGGAGGGAGATGGGATGTTGTGAAGGTGGGTATGATTGTCTGAGTAAGGCGGGGGGGGGTCTTTCCCTCGTGTCCCTTTGGGGTTGAAGAAGCCATTGTACTGGTGAAACCTTTTCCATCGTGGCTTTGCAATCATCTTGATCTCATTGTTTTCCCCGGCTTTCTACTTTGTTGGTTGTCTTGGGATAGCAATTTGTTTTGGCTGCCATTTTCTTCCTAGCTAAGAATGCCCATTTTCCAACTTGGAGATTTAGTCATACCACGAAAAGTAAAAGCAGAGAATTTGGAGATACCAAAAGAGGATACACCACTGTCCCTAAACAACAACGTCCGACCTCTTAGCTTTGATATCTTAATATAGCACTTTTGTTTCGTGTTAAAATGGAAGTTTTAATCTTTTTTGCAATCTGTATTACTATTTTTTTGCTCCTTTGGTTCCTGTGCGATCCTATATACACCATGTTCCTTCTCTTGTGTTTTCAACGAACAGCTCTCACCAATTTTAAAGCGCTTTGACAGTTACGAGCTTAGAAAAACGGGTGCATGCACATGCTGATGTGGTAATGCAGTGAGAGAGCCCATGGCCAGCTGTGGTTTCAGGAATGTTTACCGATATCGAACTAGAACTTAAGCGGTTACATTCCGAACACAGATGGGAATGGGCGCTCCTCACTGCAGTTAACCGCATCTGCATGTACATGCACCCAGTTCTGTAAACCTCGTACCTAACTACACGTACACACCGCAGATAATGGCCACGTTTCCCCCTTTGATATGTGACCCCTTCAAGTCCTTACCAATGAATTGAATGAATTTATTGAAGCAATGCCAAAATATCAACTAGGTTGAAGGCCAAGTAATGATCACAGAATGTGCTCAAATATTTTATTATATCTATATTTCATTTCCGGACTTTCTTGAAGCCGTTTTGAGAGTTCCTCAGAGATTTTCAAAATATATTTTTTTTTTGGGTTTTGATTAAATAGTAAATAAACATATACCCACCCCCCCCCGCCCCCCCCCCCCCCCCCGCCCCCCCCCGAAAAAAAATACCCCCCCCCACCCCCCCCCCCCCCATATTTTTTACCCCCCCCCCCACCCCCCCCCCCCCCCCCCCCACCTAACCTGCTCATCCCAAATCCTGACGAGTCTGAAATGACTGTAGTAAACCTTTATGCGTAGTATAAAAGTAACCTGTGTAAAATAGAATTTCCGGATCCGAATTTTATGGCACGTTGTAATGTTTCAGATATAAGAATATCGATTTTTTCTTAGCTATTTCCCATTGTGTTTTGTATTTGGACAAGCATTACGTGTATGCAAAACCACACGATTTATTAAAATGAGGACTTCTTCATCGGGATCAGTAATATACAATGTGGAAGGGAGGCTTCAAACTCAACCAGTGGGTGGTGCATTTTGTGCCTAGTAGTTTCCGGTTTGAACCGTTTTTATTCTACAATTGACCTTCCGCACCGTCTTGGACCGCCCGGTTCTCTGTCGGTAGCGTTTGAAGCCGTCAGTAACCATAATAATGATGGCGTCCCCTAGCATACTTGTGATGACGCGCTGCGATACTGCCTTTACATGGACCATCATTGTAACGGTTTCGCATTTTGAGTCAATAAAAGTCCTACATTGCAAATGATGACTTGAATTCTTTTTTTTAATGTTTTTTGTTTATTTAATTAAATTTCTTGTTGTGACATAGCTTTAATATGATGGCATTTTGGCATTTGTTTTCAAAAATTGTCTCTGTTTTCATTTTTGTAAAATTGTGAAGTTACCTCATAAAATAGACACGGGTTCACATTTTTTCACATGTTGGTACATAGCCTATGTCAGCAGATTTTTTTAAAGGTATGCAAAATATACATTGTCACCGTTTTTGTATTCATTATGAACTTTAAAACAAATACTAAATATCGTGTTTGGACTATTAGGCTCAAAATTAAATGCGGCCTATTATAAAAATAGAGAAAATAAGGGTTTCCTGCTATTGTGACGTCATTATGATGGGTCGAACCAGGAATTTTGAAGTATTATTTTTTTTAGACTCAGACGATTACAAAATTTACCATCACTGTATGTTTTATTATAGGAGTTTGGGCAACACCTTTGGATTGAAATGTTACACCAAATATGATTGGATTTAGACGATTTTGTTTGCTAAAAATCAAGTCGATGTAAAAGTCTTTATGTATATTTTGTGGCGGTTAATATACATAGGGCACTTTGGTCTAGTGGATAAGACGGCCAACTCATGATCTGAAGGTTGCGGATTCGAGCCCCGCTGTGTCCAATGTGTTGTGCACTTGGGCAAGGCACTTTACCCTCACTTGCTTTCGTCGACCCAAGGTGCTGATAGGATTGTCCGCTTGGCCAGCTGCCGACCTAGGTGAAGCGAATGATTGTGACGATTTCCTGATGAAGCGTAATAAATTTGCAACAGCGCTTTGCCTATTTTTGTAAAAAGGCGCTATATAACTCTCATTATTATTATTATTTTAATCGTGCTTACGCTATCATCTATTGATTTCATGGAATTTGAAAGGTCCTCTATGTATTTATGAAGGAAATAAGAAACGACTATTCGCAATATCCTGGTCGGCCTGGAGGTTTGTTGTTGAGCTGCACAATCTTGAAAAATTAGTTTCGAACACTCCCTATCACTTTCTACATTGGCTCACCCGGGCCAGCCGTAAGAATCTACAGCCCCTGCTATCACTCACTTGAAAGCCCCGACCTTCTACAACTTCCCTTCCCCAACCCATCAATCAATGTTGGAGGAATTGAGCAAGACGCTATACATACCTCATTCACACATTGTTGTGGGAGACGGGGAAACAGTTTTCCAATCGGTCAAACAGTTTTATTTCCCAGTGGTAGCTTCTGACAAGTTTGTCAAATTGTCCGTGTTTTGAATCATTTATCTTACACGTTGAGCATGGGTTAAATATGAGTTTCTCTAACTATTCAATACCATTTAGGATATCGTTTATAATTTTTCTATTTAAATGCACATAAACCTAATTAGCGGTCTTTAAAATAACACCGAATCCGCTTATATTTGCATTGCTCCCTTGCGCTCAGTAAAACGAGATGTGCCGGCCGGGTAATCGGTTATATCATTGGGTAAATTCAGAATATAATTATGATTGTATACCCCATTTTAAATAGTCAACCTCACGTTTTCACTCCAATCGGTAAAAAAATTACGTATTACTATTACGGAACTTGCTTCTAATCCATTGAATTGCATGTTTAATTTGATTTCGTTCAATATTTGAAGTAGTACATCTCTTGGCATCCTGTAAAAAGTGGTATAATTTATTCCTCTAGGTAATTCCTGACACCATAGCTTGTTATTTTTTGATATATTTAAAAAAAAATATTATGTGACAACACTCAGGGAGTGCGTATTGACATTCAGCCCTGACGATGGTTTGCTCTACCGTATTATCTGATTCCGAGAGAATGTTGTATAATTGCGGTTTAAAAATATAAATGACACGTCCTGTCATATCAATGGTTTACGTTTAACTTCTTTCGTGTCCTCGTTTTGTTGAACTCAAGGACCCATCATATACAACAACTCTCATTTAATCAGTATGCACCGGTTTCAACGTATCGTAGTCTTCACGCTCCAGTCACTCGAAACCAGCATTCAAACTAGGATTATCCGGCTGATTGGGATGAAGAAAAGTAGATTTTTTAAGGTATAACACATTTTCAGCAACTGAGTCGCTTCATTAGCGAAAATGACTTTTTAAGTTAGGTGGTGTGCAACTTCAGCAATGCTCTATGGAGCAGAGAGATGGCCTGTCACTACAAAACAAGGAGCAGAAACGCAAAACCACACAAATACGTAATGGTAAAGATGTATGCTAGTAATCACGAAAAGAGATAGGAAGAACTCATTGCAGATGGTATAAGAGAGCATACCAAAGTGCACAGACATCATTAACAGAAAATAAAAAAGGCTATGGGCAAGACCCAAAGCACGATCAAATGATAATAGATGGACCAACGTTGCACAAATTCTGTGCTGCCAATGATAGGTTCAGAGTAGGTAGGCAAAAACAAGATGGAGCGATGAAATTGGTGAGTTTTGTAGGCATGTCATGGATGAGTCAGCACAGGAACAGATCCACGTGGCACAGCTTGACGAGGTCTTTCGCCTGCAGTGGGCTGAAAATGGCTGATTATAGATAGAGACTTCAGGGTGGGTATTTTCATTATATCAGTAATGCTGTAAAGATATCACATAGACAACAACAACGCCATACATGACACCTTACAGGATAAGCCTTTTTACACACAAGGGTATATTCATCAGTTTTCAAAATAAGTTCGAGTTTGAGTTTTGAACTGTCGAATCTATATCTATAGATATAGTCAACAAAGAATAATGCGTTCACAGCCATGTCGGCCGTGTTGAAACACCTTGTCAAATCGCATTATGTTAGTATCTGTAACAGGTTTGCAGTCTGTTTCAGAAGGTTATACTCACATCGTCATCGCCGCAAACATAGTTCACCATTTGCATTTTGACTTATATATACGCAACTACTGACGGACTCATGACTTTGATTGTCATTGCAAAATTTGTCATCGATTTACCACTTTTATGTGAGTGTGTGAAATTGGGCTCTTGAGAAATGGAAATGTTTTCACGACATTTGCATTTCTCTGTTCTGGCTTTGGAAAAGCAAGTTATTTAGTGTCCACTGTAAAATGAGTCTCGACCTTTTGCCCACTAAGCCAAATCATTTTGACATGAATCCAGCAGAACTTTTGACCTATGTAAACGATTTCCCACTTCACAGGGCACCATCCAATCACTGATCAAGGACATGCTATGATTAACCAATTCCCCACATTATCATGTTTTGAGGATCAAATTGTGTGACAATATGGATCCAAAACATGATAATATAAAATTGGATGATTCCGCCCCATATTAATTGGTCTCGCAGAGTTTTAAAATATTGGGCCTCACTGCGTCTCGCCCAATAAGTTTTGCAACTCATAATAGCTCGACCAATTAATTTGGGCTTAATAGGATCCAATTTTATATCACACTGGAGTGCTTGTACTTGATCCTTTTTTTATCACTGTTTTTCACATTTGGAAGCCTTGTTAGAATGGGGCGTTGCGGATCTTTTGCGAGCAGCGTATGTCAACCTAATTACACCACCTTATAGAACATAAGATTATCTTGGTTGACAGCTTCTGCAAAGAACATCTAGGTCTTACCGTTTGTCCATGGTGCTCTCTTGAATCTGCCCAGCAGTCACTGGTAATTTTTGCCATAGAATTATCAATTAGGACCCTACCAAAAACCACTCTTTATAACATAAAATTAACCATTTCGGATTTTTCTGAATGTTCTATCATAATAAAATTCACATACTATTGAGATATATAGTCTACAATTAGAGCTTCTATCAAGAAAATCCCTTTAGCACTTTTCTCGCAACGACGAGAGTTTTTGTCTCATGTCCTATGCGTTAAACACAGAGTATGCATAACAGGTCATGGGCCTATTGAATGCGCTGTGTGCACAGTGAATAGGGGAAATGGACATTAACTGCAAGATGAAGCGAGATATTGGGTGGTCTTGGTGTAAGATATTCTGAGTTAACTAGGAACGGATATAGTTTGTACAATCATTTGATCCTTTTATAGAAGTTCATGCGAGGCTAATTCCGTGCAGTCTACATGAAGGATTAACGGATATTGCGCTGCGAGTTTGCCAATATTCCATCCACTCCCCAACTACCGAACATTCATGTTTTAGGGGTGGAAACTGTGGATTGCGTATTCGTCAATATTTCAAGACATCGATTGAAAAAAAAGGCTAGATCAGAACTAGTTTCTGCCACATAGTCAGTGGTGTGTGTGCATCGCACAACGGAAATATTTTTTAAAATGGGTTAAAGGTCCATGGCCCAACGTAGCTACTAGCCCCTCGTCCCTAGGGACCCCAGGTTTACCGGGAAATGGTCAGAATGTGTATACGAAGAAAGCTACTATTTTTTCTCATTTACCCTGTGAATCTTAGGGCTAATGGATGTTTGGTTGGGATGTTATGATCGACAACTGCCCCTTTTTGGGCAACAATGTTAATTTTACACAGTACTCTATGGGGATTGCAAATCACGTTTTTTAGCTCTCACCTCAAAACGGGTTGAAATATCGGCGCGAAAACTTTACATCATGGGGTTTTGTGGTGAAGGCCATTCTAGAAAAACTTAATAGACGTCAATCGGGCCATCCCCTTTAATTTGGGCAACGTAAAATATTAGTGAATATGAGACTGATTAATATCGGCCCCTAAAATTATGTATCTGGGGTAGTGGCTTCCTGAAAGTGAGGAGGGGGGAGGAGGTTTTTTTATTTTTACCAGATGCCACTTAAATATGGCCGTTTTCACCGAAATTGATATTACCACCACTTATAGCAGCATCAGAAAAAAATGTCGGTCTTTTTTTATATTTTGTTAAAAAGTTTACAAGAACCACCAACCGAGAGGTCTCCTAAAATGACATGAAAGTGACGGTAGTGATTAATAAGACATTATTAGGCCCATCATCCATCAAATATAGGATTGAAACATAGTACTTATAAATTGAAATATATAAAATAAATCTGACCTTATCCAAAAATGTGAGGAGGGAGGACTACGAAAATCTGATAACTTTTTTATGTGGCCTTAGCTATGACCTGGATATGCCTGTCTACACATTTCTATCTGGCATCGCAGCCGAGATGCTGTTTTACCATGCAGCGCCAATGGTCCCTTCCCGCCGTCATTAAAGAACACTGGCACTTCAACTAACCTGTTCCCAGCCTCCACCAATCAATGTTGGGGGAATTGACAAGACTGCTGATGACGATACCTCATTCAGCATTGATTGGGGAATACGGGGGAACAGCTTTCCGAAAATCGGTCAACAGTTATTTCCCAGTGTGTAGCTTCTGACAAGTTTGCAAATGGTCCGTTTTGAATCATTTATCTTACTGAGCAGGGGGTTAAATATGAGTTTCTCTAACTATTCAATACCATTTAGGATATCGTTTATAATTTGATATTTAAATGCACATAAACCTAATTAGCGTCTTTAAAATAAACACCGAATTGCTATATTTGCATTTGCAAGTGTTTCTCAGCAAGAGATGTGCCGGCGGGTAATGGGTTATATCCTTGGGTAAATTCCGAATATAATTTATGCATTGTATAACCACCTTTTTAAATAGTCAACCTCACGTTTTCACTCCAATCGGTAATAATAATTACGTAATAATAATTTTAATTATTATTACGTAAAAAGTCCATGCAACTTGCTTCTATTCCATTGATATTGAATGTTAACTTTGATGTCTTCAATATTTGAAGATATTACATCTCTTGGCATCCTTTAAAAGTGTAATAATTTATTCCTCTTAGGTAATTCCTGACACCATAGCTTGTATTTTTTTTATATATTTAAAAAAAAATATTAGTGACAACACTCAGGGAGTGCGTATTGGCATTCAGCCTGACGAATGTTTTGCTCGTCCCGTTATTATCTGATACCGATGAAATTTTGTGATAATTGCTGGTTCAAATATAAATGACCCTTCATTCATAGCAATGGTTACGTTCAACTTCTATGTCGTCACCTCGTTTTGTTGAACCAAGGACCCGGCATATACAACAACTCTCATTTAATCAGTATGTAACGGTTTCAAATGTATCGTAGTCTTCACGCTCCAGTCACTCGAAACCAGCATTCAAACTAGGATTATCCGGCTGATTGGGATGAAGAAAAGTAGATTTTTTAAGGTATAACACATTTTCAGCAACTGAGTCGCTTCATTAGCGAAAATGACTTTTTAAGTTAGGTGGTGTGCAACTTCAGCAATGCTCTATGGAGCAGAGAGATGGCCTGTCACTACAAAACAAGGAGCAGAAACGCAAAACCACACAAATACGTAATGGTAAAGATGTATGCTAGTAATCACGAAAAGAGATAGGAAGAACTCATTGCAGATGGTATAAGAGAGCATACCAAAGTGCACAGACATCATTAACAGAAAATAAAAAAGGCTATGGGCAAGACCCAAAGCACGATCAAATGATAATAGATGGACCAACGTTGCACAAATTCTGTGCTGCCAATGATAGGTTCAGAGTAGGTAGGCAAAAACAAGATGGAGCGATGAAATTGGTGAGTTTTGTAGGCATGTCATGGATGAGTCAGCACAGGAACAGATCCACGTGGCACAGCTTGACGAGGTCTTTCGCCTGCAGTGGGCTGAAAATGGCTGATTATAGATAGAGACTTCAGGGTGGGTATTTTCATTATATCAGTAATGCTGTAAAGATATCACATAGACAACAACAACGCCATACATGACACCTTACAGGATAAGCCTTTTTACACACAAGGGTATATTCATCAGTTTTCAAAATAAGTTCGAGTTTGAGTTTTGAACTGTCGAATCTATATCTATAGATATAGTCAACAAAAGAATAATGCGTTCACAGCCATGTCGCCTGTTGATAACACGCTTGTCAAATAGCATTATGTTAGTATCTGTAAACAGGTTTGCAAGTCTGTTTCAGAAAGGTTATACATCACAGCGTCATCGCCGAAAACATAGTTCACCATTGCATTTTGACTGTATAATAATACGCAACTACTGACGGACATAATGATTTATAGTAGATTCAACCCATCGTGTCACCTCTAGTACTTTTCCGAAGGTATTAGCATTGTATGAGGGGATGTGCAGTGGATGGAAATTAAAATTCCACGCTAAATCCATGGAAACATGTAGTCTGATAGCAGAGAAAAATCAATTTTGTGCTTAATTGAAATCATTCAAGCCAACGTAAACGCATTTATTGTTGTATTAACTCTCAATACACTCTGACTAATCGTATTTGCTTCAATGAATTCAATGTTACAGATGAGTTGAATGTCACTGGCTTTTGAGCGCCCGTGCTTTTGAAAATAGTAACACAAAGTCTTTGCATTCTCTATGTTAACATGAAAGGCCAGATTATCTTCGTTCGTTCATGAAACAGGTGAATAGGGCCATATGTTTCCATGTTTCTGCCTCCTCTCCTAACTAGTCGACGCTGTCCAAAACTTTTCCTCTGGTGACACGATGGGTTGAATCTACTATAATTGTCATTGCAAAATAGTCATCGATTTTACAATGTTATGTAAAGTGCTGTGGAAATTAGCTCTTGATAAATGGAAATTTGCACGACATTTGCAATGTCTCTGTCTGGCTTTGGAAAATCTAAGTGCAGTTAGTGTCCACTGTAAATGAGTCTCGACCTTTTGCCCACTAAGCCAAATCATTTTGACATGAATCCATTCATAACTTTGACCTTATGTAAATGATTCCCACTTCACAGGGCACCATCCAATCACTGATCAAGGACATGCTATGGATGACCCACACACTGAGTGCATGAACATTGATCACTTGGCCTGTTTTTACACATGTTGGAAGCCTTGTTAGAAATGGGCGTTGCGGATCTTTTCGAGCATCGAATGTCAATCAAATTACATCAACTTGTAGAGAATAAGATTATCTTGGTTGACAGCTTCTACGAAGAACATAGGTCTTACCGTTTGTTCATGACGCCCTCTTTAATCTGCCCAGCAGTCTCTGGTGATTTTTGCCATAGAATTAGCCCTACCAAAATACCACTCTTTATAAAAAAAAAAAAAATTAACAATTTTTCTGAATGTTAGCTCATGTCCTATGCGTTAAACACAGAGTATGCATGACAGGTCATGGGCCTATTGAATGTATTGTGTGCACAGTGAATAGGGAAAATGGACAGTAACTGCAAGATGAAGCGAGATATTGGGTGTGTCCTTGGTGCAAGATATTCATGAGTTAGACTAGAGTACGGAATATAGCTGTACAATCATTTGATCCTTTTATAGAAGATTTCATGCTAGGCTAATTCCGTGCAGTCTTACATGAAGGATGAACCGGATATTGCGCTGCGAGTTTGCCAACATTCAGGCCACTCCCCAACTACCGAAGATTCATGTTTGGGAGGTGGACAACTGTTATTGCATATTAGTCAATATTTCAAGAACATCGATTGAAAAAAAAGCTAGATCATAACTAGTTTCCTGTCACATATTCAGTGGTGTGTGTGCATTCGCACAACGGAAATATACTTTTTAAAATGTTAAAGGTCCATGGCCCGATCGCTAATAGCCTCGTCCCTAGGGACCCCAGATTTTACCGGAAATGGTCAAAATGTTGGTATCAGAAGAAAGCTACTATTTTTCTCATTTACCCTGTGAAATATTAGGGCTAAGGGATGTTTGGTGTGGATGTTATGATCGAAAACGTGCCCCTTTTTGGTCAACCAATGTTAATTTTACACAGTACTCTATGGGAATTGCAAAATCACGTTTTTAGCTCTCACATGAAAACGGGTTGAAATATCGGCGCGAAACTTTACAGATAGGGTTTTGGGGTGAAGGCCTTTCTATGAAAAACTTATAGACTTCAATCGGGCCATCCCCCTTTAATTTGGGCAACTTAAAACATTAGTGAATATGAGACAGGAAATTAGTATAGGCCCCTAAAAATGATTTATCTCGTGGTAGTGGCTTCTGAAAAGTGAGGAGGGAGGACGTTTTTTTAATTTTTACCAGATGGCACTAAAATATGGCCGTTTTCACGGAAATTGATATTACCACCAACTTATAGCAGCATCAGAAAAAATGGCGGTCTTTTTATATTTTTAAAAGTTTACAAGAAACACACAACCGAGAGGTCTCTAAAATGACATGAAAGTGACGGTAGTTGATTAATAAGACAATTAGGCCTATCATCCATCAAAATGTCAGGATTGAAAACATAGTACTTTAAGAAAATTGAAATATATAAATACATCTGACCTTATCCAAAAATGTGAGGAGGGAGGACTACGAAAATCTGATAACTTTTTTATGTGGCCTTAGCTATGACCTGGATATGCCTGTCTACACATTTCTATCTGGCATCGCAGCCGAGATGCTGTTTACCATGCAGCGCCAATGGTCCCTTCCCGCCGTCATTAAAGAACACTGGCACATTTGAACAAATAGTGCGCCCTCTAGAGTTTAACAATTGATATTTTTGTAGTTGTTAAAGCTTTTGTATTACATTAGTATGAATCTATGATATTAATGAAATAGATTAAAGTTAGGGCAAACTTAAAAGTTAGCCCTACAAATTCCCGGATGTCTTTAGCCTCTTATTAATGCCCCTACCTGTTTTTTTGAGCATGTTATTTTTATTTGTAAAATAGACTCTTTTCCATGACATATTTCGAGCAATGGAAGAAATTCATATTTTCTGAAAATGTGCCAGTGTGGGGACGTCAAGATCCTGCTGGATTCCTCCTTTGTTTTCGCATAAGGATCCTGGTGTAATTGCCATCCAGTCTATCCTGAGCTCTTCTTCATGGTCCAGTATCAGATATCAATCCATATAACAGGATACGGTCTACACAGGCTCTAAAGAATTCGGCGGTTTGAATTGGAGATACCATCTTTTGAGTGGTTTAGTTTATTGCAGGCTTTCGAAGCTGTCCTTACGTGACAGGAAGTATTTCCTACACTGCCCGTATCAATACAAGTAAAAATCTGTTGAATGTTGAACGTTTTACGCACAGTGTCACATCACGCTCTCATGGCATAAAGATGGTTTCCAGCATTTGTAACAAAAGTACGCATATCTAAACACAACACTGCATACAAAGTCTGCATATACGTAAAATTTTTGAATCTCGATAATGCGCTATTAACCAGGATTGACAACTTGATATCGGCAGTCGCGGTGGGGTAGTGGTAATTGGAGGTGTGCTTTCACATTTACATTCGGCATCTTTGTACACTTTTGGTACCGTGCTGTTTATTTATTTATTTTTGCATTTAATTTATCCATTAATGTACTTATTATTAATTTATTAACCAAGACAAATGTACAATGTTTAATCTTGGGATACACTAAATAAATTATAACTCAAGAAAACGATTATCGGGCAATATATCTATATAATAGTCACACTTACACTTAGACTGCGCTCAAATCCTTGTAAGGTGTGATACCTTCAAACGCTTGACTCTTTGTAATTACACAATTTTACAGCAAAGAATTGAATGACGTAAAGGCAACCAGTCTAAGTGGCAACAGTACACGTATATCACATTTGAGTAAGGTTTAACTATAACATCCCCCCGACACAGGTACATTTTCTGGAAAAGTTAGGCCTCTTTGACCTGTTACAAAATGTAACATGGTACCACTACGCAATGTTACCATTTATTTGCAAAAAAATCACACAACAGTTTTAACCTTCTCCTTCCCTGAAATTAAATTTGATGACGAATTAAAAATGACAGCTTTCGTCGTGCATTGGATTTTACAATCGAGAAAATCCCGGAGGAGGAGTAACTCAACATGTCTGTACAAAATATTACCAACAAATGCCTAGAATTACCCAGAAATGACGTTATAAAGTTCACATGTCAGCAAAACTGTCAATTTTCCATACACAGTGCAGAATAGGGAACAGTTCTCCACTGTGTACTGTGGAAATTGACAGTTTTTTGCTGATATGTTGACTTTAATAACGTCATTCTGACGTAATTCTAGGCATCATTTTGATATCAAGGGAAAAGAAGATGACGATAGGCTATCCATAATCACCAAAAATCCAGTATCTGTGGTATTCCTGTGTTTGCACTGATAGTCGATACTTTCCTCCGATATTTTCTCTATGTAAAAGCCAAATGCACGAAGTGTCATTTTTTATTCGGTCCTCAATTTAATAAATGACTCATTTCAGAGAGTAAAGTTCACTTTTGTGTCACCATTAAACCGGATTCCGCATCCGAGTCCTGTCTTTCAATAGCATTCACCGATGGGACTGCGGCCATCGCCAGCCTGCCAATGTGGTTCTCCAATCCAGACTGCGGATCACATTCTCAATGATGGCCCTACCTTTCGTCCACCGGTGGACACAGATTTCTCAACCCCCAACCAATTCAACCGTGGTTGCTCCAACGCTTACAACATATTTAGCTGCTGCCTCATACGCCAGAAGAAGAAGAAACTTTTGGGTGATTTTTTTTGCACTTAAATTTGTAACAGTGCAGTGTACATTTTTACATTTTTGTAACAAGTTAAAGAGGCTAACTTTTCCAGAAAAGGACTTTATTTATTTTTGACCTGTAATATATGCATATTTGCAGAGAGCATTTTGCTAGATATTGTAAATTGTTAACCAGACCGGGCCAATTCTTGCTCACGTGTATACGATTCAAAGGCTGTAGCTCGGGTTATACCTAATCATGAAATACTCATGCATGAGAATTAACGCTAATAAAATTAGCACTCTGCTCTTCTGATTCCATATATGATGGGGATATCAGTTGCACTTAGGGTTCAAATGTTTTTTCCTCATTTTATACTTGAAATTGAGCTGTCCGGAACTGTTATGTTTTAGGGTGCCTCATGACATTGAAAAGTGATGACGCCATTAACATAAAACCCATTGGCGACTGGAGATGATAGCATTAAAAAGACACAGACTATTTTTGACAAATATAAATTCCTTCCATTTGCTCTCAAAATGATTGACCAGACCTAGGAAGAACAAAAGTGTATGCATCACAAATACTGTATCACAAAAGGAGTCCAGTGGCGTACTGAGGGGGGGGGGGGGGTGGGGGGAGAAGGGGTGGGGCGCAAGCCCCCCAAACAGAACCCTTGCCCCCTTCAGACCCCCCCAAATGACCTGACTTTTTGTACAGTGCTATGGAGAAGGACCCAAATTTGCCCCTCAAAAAAAGCCTTTGCACCCTTTTAGCCGCCCCCCCCCATTTTCAAACGGTTCTGGTTACGGCCCACAATGCATATTTACTTTAGACCACAACTGGAATTCTTTTTGATTAACAAAATTGATCACAGCTGAAATAGCTGTTTGAAAGCTCATTTATTATGATTAAACCAGGGCACATGGTGGTCCAATGATATGACCGCCGACTCATTATCTTAGGTTACGGGTTCGATCCCCGCTGTGGCCATGTGTTTCTGCACTTGGGCAATGTACTTTACCTCGCTTGCCTCGTCGCACCAGCGATATTCGGTACTGTTAGTGGGATATTACAATCTAAGTGCTGATAGTATTGTGCGCTTGGCCAGCTGCCGCCTAGTTGAAGCGAATTGATTGTGACGAGTTCCTGATGGCAGCGTATAATAATAGGCAACAGCGTTGTGATCTTGATGAATGACGCTTTATAAAGTGCATTAATTTATTTTTTATTATTATTAAAAATATAAACGGCGACAGATTTTGATAACTGCAGTTGATTCTTTTTTCCACTGACTCCTTCCGGTAATTTTTTTTAATTGCGGGGGAATGGAATTTTTCTTAAAATCTTTCTAAAATCTGTATTTTGCACGTCTTTCTATGGAGAATTGGCATATAAATGCAATAGCTAAAGGTATGCTCTTGCATGTCCCTACTTATCTCAGTTGTCAAAACTGTATTAGCTTTCAAGCTCTCCGTGGTATCAAAATATCATTTGAACCTGGTATATTTGCACTACTAACCACCATTGGAGATCAATTCTATGGAAAAGTTTTTAAACTTGCAGTACCGTCAATATCATCACCATCCAATTGGATCTCAACAAAAAAGACATCATGATTACAATTTTTATCCAATAGAAAAGTTCACTGACAACCACCATTAGAAACTACCTGATTGTGTAATCTTGAGTTTGCAAAAGCTGAAAATCTGTATTAGCTTGACTCCAACTTGTAACAACACCTGGCACCCATATGGAAATCTCACGTTTCGCTGAATGATGAAACTATGTACTTTCTCTGACTACTTATTTTTATCACAAAATGGAAGAGAATTATAACAGCTTCCGACGGCCTTAAAATTCAGTAAAATTATATATAATTTTGGTGTAAGGAATGGGAAACATTTGAGTCATTATGAACCCTGCATATTCAATTATTAATGTAGAATTCTAAGAATACACACGGACGTGGACGAGGTTGTTTGTGGATCATGGAACACCCCATGACCATCCCATATCAAAGTACCAAAATCGCTTAGTGATTTGCGCACTGTTTTGGCTGTAATCGTACATGTATTTGATTCCTTTAAAATAAGGCTTTGCTATGGAATGAGGCTTGGCTCTCATCATCTGTTTCCACCCAACCATATATCAATAGCAAAAATGCTAATGAGGAAATTTCTATTGAGTAATTAATGTACTAATTTTAAAGGTGCAAACATAGTTTTGTAGGCACCCAATATTGTGGCCATAATGTAATTTCATAAGATTACACACGATATAGATTTCTTATCTGTTTTTGGCAACAGAATGTCTTTAAAGAGAGAAAGGTGATTTTAATTTGCTTATATGTCAATATAAACATTTATAAAATATTGCTCCTATAACAAAATTCGAAATTTTCACAATTTTTGTACCAAAGAAACATTTCTCAGCCTAATTATTTTAGATGGGGATATTTTGATGGGAAAGCTTTCATCACAATCACATCATCAGTCGACTGCTCCGTCAGGCAATCGCAAGTTTCCTCCAGTCCTTCGTTTTGGGCCAAGTTGGAGATAGCCTTTGGTTGCAACATGGGGTTTTTGGGTTTGTTTTGTGTCCCCCAAGAGCTTTTGGATGTAGGCGAGATAATGATGTCTCTGTCGCCATTGTTGGTGTAGAAAGCATATAACCTACTAGGCTCTCCCTCTGGCATCCTTAGAATATTACCAAGAAAAGTAAGCTGCCTCAGTCTTACTCGGTTTATCGGAGGCTCCGTACCTGTAGCATCATAGATTTTGGCATTTGCGACACGATCAATGCGCTTGACGTTCCAGCATGATTCTGTAGCAACATGTTGCAAAAGAATTGACCTTACTCTCAAAATTGTTTTCAGCACCCAATTTTCGCAGCCATACAAAAATACTGTCACACCTGTTGTGTTGAAGAGGTTACTTTCATTTCGTTGGTATACTTTGACTTCACCATATGCGCTCCAACTTCCACAATGGCTTCCCATGCAAGGGCTTTTCGTCTGTTAAGGTCTGAACTGGAAGCCATCATAAAACCAAGATATTTGAAGTCGGAGACATGGTTGTTGCACTCGCCATAAACTTTAAGCAGTAGAAGTGGGTTGCAGTTGGCAGTCATGTACTCTGTCATTTGCACACTGATGATAGCCCAATTCCCTCAGCTGGCAGCTTGCTGTTCTGATACTGTGCCTTAGCTCTAAGGGCATTGAAGACTCAAAAAAAAAAAAAAAAAAAAAAACAGTAGGGCGAATATCGTCAGCGAAATCTAGGTCCGGTTAAGCTTTGGCTGGATACCTCTGGACTGACGTGGGTGTGTCATCAATCCGGAATCTGTATCTTGTTGCCTTTTTGCAGCAATTATTCTCTCAGCACAATGACAATAAAGGAGATATAATTCCCTGCAGTACCCCTGTTTACACTCCGGAAAGGCTCCGAGATTATTTCCATCTACCATACCAGCGCTTTTGGAAATTGCTGTAGGAACGCCTATGGCTTTTACCAACCGCTGTGATACCAGAGTGCCCGGAGAACCGAGTAACATTACCTTTCCTATTGCTCGAGTCAAAGGCTTTCTTAAATCGATGAAGGTGATGGTGAGTGGAGTTGCTAACTCTGAAAATCCTCCATGATTCTCCTTAGGATGTGAACCTGCTGTGCACATCTTCTACCTGGGCGAAAAACCAGCTTTGGTTGGATCTTTTCTTAGGATCAACATGCTCTCGTATTCTTGTTAACATGCCTTTTTGTTGTAGACTTTTGCTGCACTGACTCAAGGTCATTCCGCTGTAATTATTCATGCAGCGGAGGTCTCGTTCTTGCAAAGGAAAATGATGTTAGTTGGATCCACTGTTTTTGGGGGTGTAAGAGTGGTGAAAACTTCAACGCACACCTTGTGGAATGACCACCACATTACTCCCCCTCACCTGGAGTGCTTCTGTGGAAGCTTTACATCAGGACAAAAACCCATTACTTTCGATTTTAAGGGCCACCCGATATGTGGAAATCTCTCGTTGCACCTTTAACCTCACCCTATGGGAGATTTTCGACCAAAACCATGAAACGACCTCACTATGCCTCCTTGTCTTCACCTCATCTCGCTCGTAACACTTGAAGGTCAAATACCATGCCACATTGTAAAGTTCCACAGTACTGATTCTTACTCAATGACTTCATTTTATTTAGGATAAATCAAGAATAAAAACACAAAGGGCACATTTTACTTATTTATTTGTGTCTTGTGAAGAAAAAAAAAACATTGGTATATAATTGCAGGGGGTTGACCATGGCTTCACATGTCACAAACGTCAGTCGTACCATCACATATCACCTAAGAAACATACATCACTGATACGTAGATATATTATAAGGACACATGAATCACGCTGCACGTTCACTTATTCTTTTTCGTTTTGACACTTAATGGGCTGCTATCTTCAATCCAAATCACCCATACTTACTTTCAACGCCTTTCAAATTGGGCTGCTAAGCTTGTCTTTAGAGTGGACACGACATGAATCTGCCACCTCTACTTAAATCTCTTCACTGGCTCACCAGTTAAAAAATAACGTATAAATTACTCTGTAATTAGATAAATCTCCTTCATGGTCTTGCAACCTATTATATCTCAGATTGCATAAACTTATATTCCAAGAGAAATTACGTTCATCCATGATTGTTTTCCTTTTGGGAGTATCCTATCACAAAACAGGCTGGCGATAGAACTTTTCATATCTCCATAAGCTTGGAATAACTCCCAAGGATATCAAGAAACTCTGTTTCAGTGAATGCCTTTAAGAAGGCTCTTAAGACACATTGTTTCCAACTGGTTATTTATTACATGTGTGTTGTTTTATGTTACTGTCTGCTTGGCATTTTAGAATTTCGTTTAATGACATGTGTTATAATTTTTCATGATTATTTATTTTGTTTAATCTATTCTAGCACCTGACAAATTATATTTGGTAATGCTTTCGGCCTCCGGGGAAAATCGTGTTCAATGCTTTTTGTATGATATATGTATGTATGTATTGTGGAAAAATCTTGAAATAAACAGAACGCAATTGAGTTTCAATAGCAGTGCAGAATATCATAGGGTCCTTATTTAAGAAGTTCGTTCATGACCACCTACATCTAAGGTTTGACATCTTTGATATTAGTTGTACCCTTATATCAATGCAAGGTAGTTTATACATCAACTTCCAAAATAAGTCTTAGTTTTGAGTTTTGACTGGCCATTATAGATACACACTTAAGGACACTTCAAAACTCAACCAAACCTCAAACCGGTTCCGCAGTTGTTTTTCGGTGGAAGCCAATTTCTTTTGTTCTAAACAATGAAATACGGTTCAGCCGCCAAGAGGGCGCCAATTCAACCGGCGGGTGAGTTTTTGGGAAGCCACGCCTAATCAACAAAACATCAGCAGCCTTATCGCTTGTGACCAATGAAACTGTGTTCAAATATATAGCGCCCTGTCCACAAATATATTATTTTACTATTATTTCTGTTAGAAAAAAATGGACTATTTTTACAAAATATTTCTTATTTGTTCTCCTTTTGTATAAACCCACTTACATGCTCTCACCGTGTAATTGAGCAGGTGTACACTTTTCACTAAATTACATGCACAATTATGTACCAGCATGTTTTCATCTTAATTTTTATAAGATTCATTGTGATCATTTATGATTTGTTTGTGGAATAACCGCTTAATTGAGAGACATAATTTTGATAGGGTATGTCGAAAAAATGTACTATTAATTTAGTAGCATGTGACAGTGACGCTTCCAATGGTAGATTGTGAAAGAAAATAGAGCAGAAATTTGTATGAGTTTGGTTGGTCAAGTTAAGCTCAAATATGATGAACGCAATTATATTTTTAACACAAGTTAAACTTATATATAAGGTAAAAGTTCCGTTATGTACATAATGTAGTGTTGATTGCCCGGGTAAAGTTGTGCGGAACGAGATAAAGAATTGGTGAAATATTGTTACGGAGTTTAAGATTAAAAGCACCTGATAACATGAATCAACCATTACTAAGCCTCTATAAAGTGTACCATGTTTTTACGATATCGTAGATCCGAACGTGGACTCAGTGAGAAAAAGTATGTCCAATGAGCCGCATTGTGCAAGTCTTGGTTTGTGGTAACTAACCCACGTTATTGTTTGTTATATCGGGGAATCAAAAAGAATGTTTACTGCATTTTGTCCGTGGGTTTCTAAAAATATAAAATGAAATCTCTGTAAAGTATATATCATCACAAGAGCAAATTTTCTGAAGCTCTAAATTAAAAAAATAATTTTAAATTTGCACCTGCCAAACCAAGTTATAATCATTTGAACCAAATCACCCATTTTCTGACTGTACACATCTGGGTAACTTGCATCGTTTTCTATTCACACCACAATAAAGCGTAACAAGACGAATGCAATTAGTGTCAACTTTTACTAAACTACAATAAAAAATGAGTAAGCTTCTTTTTGACTGCCCATTAACGTGTCCGCGCAAAATCTCTTAAGTTCGCATTTGCGTCATGATTACTCACTGGAGGGCGGCGGGCGGAATCATTCCACATGATAAAGTTGGTCTCATAACCACGCTCAAGTGGGAAAATATATTGCTCATTACTTTGAAAGATTGATTCCGAGTGATTTTTTTCGACCGAAGAAGATGGTAAACTCGATAATTCAAAAGAAAAAATGCGCCGAAATTGTTTTTCCTGAGGTTCCACTCCTAAAAGGGGTGTTTTTTTTTTTTTTACTGAAAGGGGTAGGAATGTCCATATTAGGCCTTAGGCCAATGTGATTTAGGTGTCTAATTTATACGCTTCCAGCAATGAGAATTCACTAGACTTTTCTAATCCTTAAATCTGTTTTAAAATTGTTTTTCCGGAGGTGCCACCCGGAGAAGGAGTATTTTACTGAAGTTGGGTGGTGTGATATGCAAATTAGATAATCTTTTGGTCAAATCACACACTTGCTTACATCAGAAATTCAACTAACTATTTTTTAAATCCCCAAAATGTGTTCCTGAGGCTGCCAATAACGTACTCACTATCAAAATGAGCTGTTTTTACTAATAGGGTTAGGAATGATCCGATTGGATGCTGTGGCCTGAAAAGGTGAGCGATGATTGGAGAAAGGCGCATTGAGGATGCTATTTAGCATAACACACATCGGCGATCAATGGAGCTTAACGAGCAACACCAAGGACGCGAAGTGCTTCTTTTCGACAGGCGCTAAACTAGTTTTCCTTACGATGGACTTCGGAAAACATTATTAAGGAGTTCGTTCATGACTACCTACATCTAAGGTTTGACATCTTTGGTAGTTAGTATGGACCCTCTATATCAATGCAAGCTAGTTTATACACTCAAATTCAAAAATAAGTCTTGTTTTGAGTTTTGAACTGTCCATCTATAGATACACATGTAATCAACAAAACATCAGCATCCCTATCGTCTTGTGAACCAATGAAACTGTTCAAATATATAGCGCCATTTTCAACAAATACTATTATTTTGTTGTCTGTAAACAGGTTTGCAAGTCTGTTCCAGAAAAAAAATAGTACTATTTTTTAAATATTTCTTATTTGTTCTCGTTTTGTATATACTCACCTTACATTCTCTACACCGTGTAATTGAGCAGGTGTACACTTTTCACTAAATTACATGCACAATTATGTACCAGCATGTTTCATATTATTCTTATAATATCATTGTGATCATTTATGATTTGTGTTGTGGAATAACCGCTTAATTGAGAGACATAAATTTGATAGTGTATTGCGTAATAAAATGTACTATTAATTAAGTAGCATAGTGAAGTGAAGCGTCAATGGTAGATGAAAGAAAATAGAGCAGAAATTGTATGAGTTTGGTCGGTCAAGTTAATGCTCAAATATGGATGAGCGACAATTATATTTTAACACAAGTTAAAAAAACCTATATATAAGGTTATAAGTTCCGTTTATGTACATAATGTAGTGTTGATTGCCCGGGTAAAGTTGTGCGGAAAGAGATAAAGAATTGGTGAAATATTGTACGGAGTTTAAGATTAAAAGCACCTGATAATCATGAATCAACCATTACTAAGCCTCTATAAAGTGTACCATGGATTATTACGATATCGTAAGATCCTAACGTGGACTCAGTGAGAAAAAAATGTAAGCCAATGAGCGCGCATTGTGCCAGTGTTTGTGTGTGGTAACTACGCAACGTTATTGTTGTAATGCAGGCTGATTCAAAAAGAAGTTTACTCATTTTTGCCGTGGTTTAATAAAAAAATATAAAAGGAAATCTCTGTAAAGTAATATATCATCACAAAGAGCAATTTCTAAAGCTCTAAATTAAAAAAAGGATTTCAAAATTTGCACATGCCAAACCCAAGTTATACTCATTTGAACCAAATCACCCATTTTTCTGACTGTACACATCTGGGTAACTTGCATCGTTTTCTATTCACGCCAAATCAATAAAGCGTGAACAAGACAGATCCATTAGTGTGCAACTTTTATTGAAAAAAATAAAGTTTGGCATTTATACTCATACTCAAGAACCGTAAATCAAACGATAATTAAGTTCGTCTTTCTATTCATCAAGCAGTATGCAATATACATGTAACTATTTTTTAATCGCAAATTTTTATGCAATTACCGTATGTTTGTTCAGAAACTACAAACATGCGATGAAGTGTTTCTTTTAAGAGAAGTCTACCAAGAGGAAACAGTAATAGAGACTCGTGAGATTCGAAATTCGATATTATTTAAAATTGTCAGCATTTAAATCTTTGCTTTTGATTGATGAATTTTGAGTATGAGTATAAAAGTAACCAATGGAGGCTTTCTTGTTCACGCATTATTGACTTGGAGCAGAGAGAAAGTGATGAAAGTTACCCAGATGTGTGCAATCAGGAAAATGGGTGGTTTTATTCAAATTACTATAACTCGCTTTGTCATGAGCAAAAATTCAATTTTTTTTTTAAATTTAGATATTCAGTAACTGCTCTTTCTAATGACATATTATATAGTTTACAAGAATTTCCTAACAAAGCTTTTACTAAACTACAATAAAAATGAGTAAACTTCTTTTTGAAGGACCATTATCGTGGCCGCGCAAATAAATTTTAAGTTCGCATTGCGTCATGATTACTCACTGGAGGGCGCGGGCGGAATCGTTCAACGTGATAAAGTTGGTCTAATAACCACGCTCAAGTGGGAAATATTGCTCATTACTTCGAAAATTGATTCCGAATTATTTTTTCGACCAAACAAGATGGTAAACACCGATAATTCAAAAGAAAAAATGCGCCGAAATTGTTTTTCCTGAGGTTCCACTCCTAAAAGGGGTGTTTTTTTTTTTTTTACTGAAAGGGGTAGGAATGTCATATTTAGGCCTTAGGCCAATGTGATTTAGGTGTCTAATTATACACTTCGAGCAATGAGAAATTCAACTAGACTATTTCCAAAGTGTTTTTCCGGAGGTTCCAATCTAAAAAGTTGGGATTTACTAAATATACATGTTCGGCTATGAAAAATTCGAATAACCATTTGTTGTTCCCCCGGAAAAGCATTTTGAGCATATTTTAAAAATAATTTATTTGAACTTCACATAGCCGGAAATGTATAATTAGACACCTGAATCAAGTAAATATGACATTCCTAACCCTTTTAGTAAAACATTTAACCCCCCCGGAACAGCACTTTGGGCATTTAGGGACTTTAAAAATAGTTCAGTTGAATTTCATATGTAAACAATTGTGTAATTAGACTATAAAAATGTTAATTGGACATCCCAACCCTTTCATTAAAATACCCTCTCCCCGGTGTGGCACACCTGAAAGAGCACTTTAAGCATATTTTTGGAATTTAAATATAGTTATTTAATTTCTCATTCCCGAAAATGATTAATTCGAAACCTAAATCACATAAATGTGACATTCCTAACCCTTATTGGGTAACATTTCCCGCGTGATTCAGAATGATAACCGTTTTTCACTTACGTGTATCTCAGCCAGTATCCGTCACTTACTTGTATCAAATCATGCGTGTTACGGATACACGTCACTTGGAACGCAAAAAGTGATGACGTATCCGTGCTCATATTAATCCGTATCCGTGACTTTGCGAAACCTCTCTTTTGTCAACATACATGCACACAAACAGACACCAACACACCCACCATCCCAAACTTCATTTGAATTATTTTAACAATTAATATAAAATGCTACTATTACATGGCCAACTGGTTATGATTTATCTTCCAATTTTTGTTTGTAAACAGGAAATATGACTCCATATTTTACATCGTATATTCGTGAGCGATCAAAACCGGCCAATATCAGATACCAGGTAAGACTAAGACTAAGGTAATTCTGCAAAATATACCAATAATAATAATAATAATAATAATATCACAGCCTCCTACAAAGCATAATGAATAGTCCAAGAATCATCAAAACCATAAAATACAAAAACAAACAAACGTATAGCTGCCAAAAATAAAATATCAGGAAATAGTGTGTTTTCTGAAGCCGTTTAAAGACAGCGCTTTTCTGATATTAATTGGAAGCTTGTTCCAGAGTTGAGGGCCGATGAAATGATATGACCTGCACCAAATCTACTTTAGGTGCGAGGTATAACAAGTCTTGAGCATCAGAGAAGACCGGTGTGGAAAGCGTAATCATAAGCCGACAGATTCAAGTTCGGGCTCCATAGACGGACAACGGAATAAAGCGTGAAATAATGTTGTCCTATTGTTCACCATTGTTCCCGGACTAGTGAGCCCGGAGGGAATATCTCTGGACCACACCAGGCTTCTGACTTAGATTGCACTATACAGATTGTGAGCGTCGCGAGATAAGATATGAATAATGAAAAGATTGGCAAACATAAAGAATGATTTTTTTCTGGAAGATCGATTTTTTGGGACGATATAATAAAGAGTTGGAGTAATCAATACATTGACAAGACCATGTCGTGAAAAGACATGATTACTCAAATATGGTGACAGGCATCAAAAGCGATAAACTTACGAACAAAAAATTGCATCACAAACATGTCTACAATAGTCCTCGAGCCAGGAATTTGTCTTTGGTGCAGTGATGTTTTTTAACTATGAAATTTCGGGTGACGGTGGCGGCCATATTGGATTTTTGGAATGGCAATGCACAAAATTTTGCAAACCCTCCAAAATTACACGAACACGGCATGGTTCAGATATGGTAGACAGACATCAACTGCATAAGACATAGCCCATACGCAGATATTGAATTTCGGTGGCAATCTAGCCGCAAACTTAGGGATCACAAGTGCATCATAAACTCGTCCACAATAGATTCCTCGAGCCAGCATGTTGTCTCTGTCAAAATTTTAATGATTTCCGGATAGTGGTGGCGGCCATATTGGATTTTCTAAATGGCAAGGCACACCATTTTGCACACCTCCAATTGGCTTAGTTAATCATTTCCACCGTTCTGGTCCTATGCACATATTTCCACCTGGATACTTTATTCTGAAAACCAATTTGCGGGCGTGTTCTTGTAGAACGCCGCAATAATTTGCCGTTTTTGAATGCGATTCTTCTGCTCGATCATGCCGTTTGGAGGCCGTGATTGCTGCCAAGATGGATGCAGGCTCGGCCGACTTATAGGTTGGGGCTTAATGAGGTAAGTAATAGGAAACGTAAAACTGTGTCTGGGTTAAAACAGGAAGCTCCATATACATCGTAGTACAAAGATTTTTAGTCGTAGTAAGGAATTAATGTGATTACTTCACAGAAAAAAATACTGGGTCAAATGACTCATTTTGGTGAGTTATCAATTTTGTCTGTACTGAGACACTATTAAGCTAAACCGAGTCATTGACCTCACCATAATGAGTCATGGACTCACAAATGCAATTAGTGAGTCTTTTGACTCACCAAAATAGTCAATTGACTCACTTATTGATGACGCCGTTCCCAAAGTGGTCGAAATGAGTCATTTGTCGCAGTATGTTTTTCTGTGTTTTTAGAAAAAAATTATGGACATGTGTTAGATATAACATATCGTGCAACTATAAAATGACAAGGGCTCATCCACAAAGGGAAAATATTGACTTAGGGATTTTTCGTTCTTAAATAGTTCAGTCGCAATCGATTTAAGATTGTCTACGAAGTAATCGGGAAATACTGAGAGAACAGCATAACCACTTTCAGGTCCCAACTGAAATTTCACCTCTTCCCTAATTTATATTTTTCCTTTCTTTTTCTTCTATATCCCTAAAGTCTCTAGAGGAAGATCTGACGATCACCGCAAAAAAGTGAGGTAGCGTTATTTTTCTAGGAGAAATTTCCTCTTAACCCAAGCCAGGGATCGGCTCTATAATTTTTACAGAAGTGCGGGGAGGTTAGGTTGCCTATATTGTAAAAGGCGCTCTATAAATTTCATTGATTATGATTATGATGATTGAAACATGGTACCGAAAAAATGGAGAAGATTTTGATGATTATTTTGAAAGTTATGATTTCTCTCAAAATGTAGTCAGATCTTTGAAATGACAGTATACTTTTTTGAACCACCTCTAATATTGAGGTCATTGTAGCCCAGTGTATAATTCAGCACCCGACTCACACGCCAAAGGTTGTGGGTTCGAGCCTTGCTGCGGCCAACGTGTTTTACCCTTGAGTAAGGCGCTTAATCTCAATTACCTTTCTCCACCTTGGAGTATAGATGAGTAACAGCATTATTCAATGATGGGAAGGTAACAGACTTATTGTGCGGGAGGGGTGGTGACCTCCACAGCAAAATTACACGGATGAGTTTGAACCAAACGCTAAGGATAGAGAGATAACAACGATACAATAATGGTATAAAATTGGATTCATTGAGTCCAATACTCAAATTTATTGGTCAAGCCATGAGTTGAAAAAAATATTGGCGAGACCAATAAATTTGGCATTGGACGAAAAAAGAATCCAATTTTATCATTATTATGTTTTGAGAATCTTGTGTCCTATATTACTATACACATTTCATTTTAAAAGTAGGTACATGTACAAGGAACCATAATTATAAGCTATAGAAGATGATGAATGGAATATGCAGAGCAAATAAATACCAATAGACACTATGAAACACTGAGAAACAGCAAAAGCATGGAAACACCAAAATGTGGACACCACTAAAGACATAGAATAATCAAACACCAGGAACCATCAAAGGCGTGGGACCAGCCAGGCATTCAAATAAAAGACATCAAACAACAGGACATGGAACACCCAGACATGGAACCACCAAAAAAACCCAAACCACCCAACACTGGGAACCACCCAACACTGGGAACCACCCAACACTGGGAACCACCCAACACTGGGAACCATCCAAACACTGGGAACCATCCAAACACTGGGAACCATCCAAACACTGGGAACCATCCAAACACTGGGAACCATCCAAACACTGGGAACCATCCAAACACTGGGAACCACACAGACATAGGATCACCTACTGTGAACAGCAAATACTGGAAACCACCCAAAACATGGAAGAAAGACTGAACTCACGACCACCCCACCACCAGAATGAAACATCCTTAAATTGTATCAACCAATCAGTCTGCATGTGCATAAATAATGAGTCCAAAGTGGTGAAAAAAATGGGCACCCAGGTTTTCTGCTGGCATTGATGACTCAAACTCTCATTTTTATTGGGTCTCTACCATGTGTATAGTAATATAGGACGGAAGATTCTCAAAACATAATAATGGACGCTATTGGACGCTATCCAGATTCCATTTTATTATTTCCTCACTAACTGTTACACTCTTTATATTATTATTTATGTATGATTTTAACACTGTATGTACATTAATATTAGTTATCCCCTGTTTGTTTACGCAATACGGAAAATACCTATGGTTAGGTGCCGTATCACATGAGGCCGTTAATAGTCAGGGGGCACATGTCAACTACTTCAGAAGCTTTGCCAAGTCTGATATTTTACATGGACATTGTTATTGAACCATAAGGAGTTGATTTCAACTTGTTGTCTAATTCTCAGTGACGATTTTTATCGATTGAGGGCGCTTTTTCAAAATGGCCGCTAAAATGGTAAAAAAATCTATAAAAATAAAAATAGTCATGACTAAAGTGCTTCATTGTCTGGTTTTCACCCGGGGGGCCCATTTGTATTCAAAGGTGGATATGATGCGTGAACATGGACTTCCAAAATGCACCCTAAACAAGTATTTCCACCGACTAAAAACATACCCTAAACAAGTATTTTTGTATGTTTTTGCTACACTGATGAAGTATTTGTGTCACCCTAAACAAATAAGCAATGCATTGTGTCGTTAATATAGCTTTATTATCTTGTTTTGCTTTACAATATTTTTTTATCATTTTGATCTCTGCTTAACTTGAGTATAGACGTACATCACAATTTCAGGGTTTAGAAAAAAACCTACCCTTTTTTCCACATTTTGCTGTTTTTGACACCCTAATCAATGTACGCGCGTACATCGTCTGTTGGAAAAAAGATACCCTTTTTCGTGTTTTCTCTTGTTCACGCATCATATCCAACTTTGAATACAAGTGGCCCCCGGGGTTTTCACTATTGACCCTCATTGATTAATAACCCATATTCAGTTGTTTTCACCGAATAATTCAAATTCTCAATGACGGCTTTCATCCATTGAGGGCGTTTTTTTCAAAATGGCGGCCAAAATGATAAAACCTATAAAGAATACAGTAGTCATGTATTAAGTGCTTCAGACAAAGTATTTTGAGTGTGATTTCAATATGGACCTTGATATAACTCATAAGGGTTGTTTTCAGCTTCAGGTCCCCGTTTTCATCTGATAAAGCGCACTTTTTTTTCAAAATGTCGGCCACATGATGGCACAAAATGCTCTCAACAACTAGAAATCGTCAGATTAGGAACATCATCTTCCTGTAGGTCTTCCATGTTATCTTGTCCCAGAGGTTTGAACAGCGGGGCTCAGCTAGGAGGGCGCATGGCCCTGTTTCAAGTCCCTGCTGGGACAAGTTACTATGCTGGGAGGGAGGGCACTCGTGAAATTCTCTTCAAGAAGTCATTCGACAAGTGAATCAGACACGGTAGATCCCCCCTGAGAAGTCATGATGGACAAAAACTGCGGCAGTGTGCAAGCTCTCGCGGAACGTGCGCTGGCCCCTTGTTGCTGGAAAACCCGTGTGAGGAATTCTGCTACGTTTCCCAAAGAGTCATTAATAAAGGATTGAACTTTTGTTGTCCTTGTCTCGTTTAAGATGCCTTGCCTTTCCTGAACAGGGCCGTGTAGGATAATGATGAAAGTCGCCATACAGTCATGTGAAGGGTCGAATTGTCGCTAGATGAACTTGGTTCTTTCTGTGATTCATCAAGAGGTCTCTCCCAATCGGGAGGTAAAAGGGGTCCGCCAGCCGTGAGGGGAAGTACTTTCGGGAACCACAGCTGTCTGTGCCAGTGTGGGCTATTAGAATAATGTTGCACCCGCTGGATTTCGAGAGCCTCTCCAGCACCCTCGGTATCATTGTTATCAGGGGAACCGTATGACAAGATCCATCCCAGTGATCGCCATTGCGTCCTATGGTTAATTCATCTGGTCCGTCCCCAGATAGTAGGTCGGGAGCTGGGTTGGACGTTTGCCTGGCTGGAGTCCAAGAACACGCCAATCGCCAGCCTCCCAGTGGGCTCCCCAGCCGGCTTAGACTTCGTCCCTATTGGTGGGCGTTGGAGCCGGACCGCCCGGGGTGATTGTTGTGAGGCTGCATCCACTGAGGGCGCGGTGTAACCTTTAGAGGACTTTCCATACCCATCGACAACGCGACAATCCTGTCTCTCCTTAGGCTGAACGGGGATAAACGTGAACTGTATGTAATCTGCATAAACCAAGTGGGATGTGTGGAGGACGTTGTGGGCCTGACGATAGGCCAAGAAGACCGTAGCCGCAGTTTTGGCTGGAGGCCGTCTGCCTGTAGATAAACAGTTTCTGCCGTGAGAGGAAGTACCTTCTGGAACCACATCTGTCTTGGCCAGTGTGTGCTATTAGAGCATGTTGCACCCACTGGATTCGAGAGCTTCTCCCGCACCCTGGGTATCACGCTATCGGGGAACCATGTGCGGGATTCTGGGTCCAAGCTGAGTGGTCCGCTCCCCAGGAAACAGTGTGTCGGGAGCTGGTTTTTCCCAGCCGCTGCAAAGAGGTCGACTAGAGGCCGCTGGAGTCTGTTGAAGACCACTTTGCACACTGTTGGATTGAAAGTGCCATTCCACCGACAAGCCCTTAGACCCTCAGCTAGCAAAGTTTTATTGCCCCGTTCGGAGGTAAGATGGTTGAGAATGTTATTCTTATCCAAAAGTTTCCGCTGAACCAAAATCGAAGTCTTTGCATTCGCACCGCCGCCCGGGTTGTGGGTGGAAAAATTAGACATTTTTTACTATTTCAGTCACATTTTTTTGAAGAACTACCTCAAAATTAAGTTTTTGTCATAAAAACTTTATTTTTACATCCCAGGAGAATGCTTCTTTGTATCTCAATGAAAGCAAAAATTGTACTCTCACATGTATCCAAATAAACATATACACTTTATATATTGTTAGCTGAAAAGGACGTAAATATTCCTAATTTTTCGGGAAAAAAGTGCATTTTTGGCATTTTTTAAATTAACACCTAACAACAACCACCAAAACTCTCCAACTATTTTTATTAAAACTACTGGAATAAAAATGATATTCATAGATAGAATCTATTGACTCATATCTTACTTTCAATCATAAGTAGATGAGACAGATCGCAATTCCATTTTGTCCTTTTACAAACACAAAATGTGTCAGAAGATTAAAACTCCATAAAAATACCATTACCTATAGAGTGAGAAAAAAAACCGGACCCTGATTTTTAATCGCGCCGTTTTTGCCTTTTTAAGTGGTATAATATATCAACAGATGTGATCAGATGCTCATTTCTTATTTTAAATTTACACAAACCTATTCCTATGGGTTGTACTCACCAAGCTCTACTCTTTTTAAACAAGCAATCTGTTTGCGACCGTCCATGGAGTCACTTAAAACTAATGACTTTTAGTCAAGCAAATCATTGTCCAGGAGAAAATCGGGTTATTTTTTCTGATGCCGAATAAATTTTGATGGGTTTGACCCACAAAGCAATCACAAAATTTGTCATGATGACTTCTTGCTAACTTTCTACACCCTCGTCATCCAGGAAATAAATCGCAAAAGTAACGTGACTTGATGTCAGTCTTATCATAGTTAATGACATATTCATAATGAAGAGAAAACTAATAACCTTTCGATATAAGAAATCCTTTGGACCAACATGTCACATCCTTAAAAGATATTTTGAATACTTCTTGCTATTACACAGGCTTTTACAAAAACAACACATTAACACAGTACTTAGATTAGCAAAGCATAGACATCCCCTCTGTCATTCTGGCTTTAAATTTAAGGAATCCATTGACAGTCGCAAAACACCTACTTCATTTTCGAAATAACCGTAGGCTCGCCTAAACCGTCCCTGTTTTGAATGAATGTTCCAGTAAAATAAAGTTAATTTAAAAAACAACAAAACAAACAAGCAAAACAAAACTGATTCCGTTTGATATCACATGTTGGGATGTATATTAATATTCATTTCCAGCACCTTTCTTTGTCCTTTACCATGTTCCAGAAGGCTTAATTCGTGAGAAATAAGGATTTTTATAATAACAGTTCCCATATCAAAAATTGTTTTCCTCCTTCTGCGGCCTGCCTAAACATAAACTTAACAACAGTAACTGAATTTTTTCCATAACTTGTCCTTTGATTTGTTTCCAGTATTGAGGGTAAGCTAACCTATTACAGTAGTAATTATCACAATATTAGTTTTTCCTTGATTTTCTTAACTCCCTCTAAAACGTCGGCTTTTGCTCAGATCTTTCGCGAGATTTCCGGGATGGCCGCCCTAATTTCTAAAAAAAAAATCATGTTTTAATATACATAATGCTCGTCCATAATTACTATCGCTGTGAATCGCTAAGCTCAAACCGATCTTCTTCAACGAAAATCACAAAACTATAGAATTCAAAACCGGAATTTTTTTTTTATAACCAGTAATTATACTACGCAACAACGAAAAAAATCAGATTCCCAATCTCAAACGTTGATTGATATTTTTAGGTGCTATTTTAGTTACTAACTCCCCACGTACCGACCTTGGTTTTTGTAGACCCTTTGGTTCGAGGCGGGAAAGCAACTTTAAATAGCCAAAAATAGGCTGATTTTTGCATATTTGGAGTGACCAACCCCGGGGCGCAAGCCCCGATAGCACCCCCAAAATACGGCCACTGTTATACCATCACAAAAATAGATTTTAAAAAAAAATCCCCTCCTTTTTTTTTTTTTAAACAATACAACATTGTTTTTGTACTGTAGACGAAAGAGTGCAGTATTGGTAAAAGTATACTACAAACAGATAGTGCTGGTCTTGTTGCAATCAGAATAATCAAGTGCATGGACAAAGCAAGGCGAAATAGTACTACTATTTTGAGGTTTGAGAAGCGCCTCCTCTGAAAGACAGCATGATTCTTTTCAGGATAATGGCCCCCTCAAACTGATTTTTCAAGAAACTGCAACACTTTTATGGATAATCTTTATTTTCCCCATTTATACATGGCTTCAAAGCAGGCTGCATGCTCTTTTTTTTTATTAGTGATACCCCACAGCTTTCCGAAGAAAGTAAAATGATTCTGAATAGGCTTATTTCAAAGCAATATACTTTTGAATGTTAATTAATGTGACACAATAAATCTTGTTGGTTTGAGGGCCTTCAAGTTGAATTTTCCATTGTTTCATATATAGCTGACTTCATAATTAACTTCTTTTGAGCAAGGAATTCGGTCCCCTCTAAAAATGACGTTATCACTTTCCAACCCCAAAAAAAGGGGTCGGCCCTTACTTAAGATAAAATTATCACCCCTTTCTCTCTTGACAACTGACTATAATTTATTATGAAACAAGGCGCACATATTAAACTTGTTCTCTAAAATGATATTATTCATGAAGACCATAATGTTTTATGTAAGAGCTAGTATTGGGATGATCTGATTGCATCTGCTATCTAAAGGCATTCCACGGTCCATGGTGTTTTGTTAGATATTGAAAAGGACTTTGGACAGGTTGAGCCTACTTTTTTATTTGATGTCTTAATGTCGTTTTCGATTTAGGTGATAATTTTATTCATGTGGTTCAAAACATTTTAGAACATCATGACGAGGTAATGAGTTACTTAGTAAGAACCTATCGACATGCCACAATGCAATTTTCAAAAGGCTGTGCTATTTTTGTCTGTTCCTGTTTTGCCAGTTGAAACTTGGTTATTATCGCAGGAATGATAAAATAAAGGGTTAAGGTTGGCAACTTTGGAAAGAAAATTATAGTTTGGCAGATGACAATATGTTTTCCTCATTGGAATGTGTGAATCTTTCAAAGCCCTTTCAATACACTTGATAAATTTGCTTCTTTTCTTTATCATTAATGATTAACCTTCAAATCTGAGGGAGGCCGTTTCGCATTGGCAGGGTCTGGTTTTCAATATCCAGTTTGAAGAGCAGGTGATGACTACTGAATTGGAGATTAACACTTTTGAAACTTTGGAGATTCATTTCTGTCTTGATACTAATGCTCTTTTTTACCTCAATTTAATCCCAACTTCATCAAATTGAGAATAACCCTTAACTGTTGAGAAGTAAAAATGTAATCGCTTTGGGGTAAAGTTACTGTGATTAAGTGTTGTTGGTGCCACACTTTTGTATTTTTTCTGTCTGTTCTGTGTGGTAAAATTTCCAAATATGTTTTCAAAAGATAAGGTTCTTTTTTTAATCAATTTGAAATGGTGGCAATGACAGATTTACGGGATGTCCCCTTTGCAATGAGTATAATGATGGTGGTGGTCTTTGAATGATTTGATCCACTTCTGGTTTTTTTCCTGGATTTTTAAACCAAGATGTCTCCACTGGAATTCTTGAAGTGTTTTTATATCAATAATATTACTTGGGTCTTGCGTTTTCCTAAGTTTGTAAAAATATTTGATATGAAAAAAACGCGACACCTCCAGCATTACACTAGTATTAATTTATATTTAAAGTGCAGATTTCATCAAAATACCCCATTTCGTCGCCTTTTCAATTTTGCCAAAATTAAAAAAAAAATTGAATATAAAAATGCTACAATAAAGGAGAACGAGCATCATTTAAAAGAACTATTGGACTAATTGCCCTTGAAGCCTCATTGAGCAAAGACAGCTAATGAGGGTATATTATCACCACAATGCATTGCTTTAATGTTAGGATAGCAAAAACTGACCAAAAAGGCTTGTTTATGGTATGCAAAAGACAAAAATGCTTGGGGTTAGGGTATCTTTTTTAAAGGCGGAAATACTTGTTAGGGTGATTTCGGAAGTCCATGTAGGCCCTCAGCTAGCAAGGTTTTATTGCCCGTCGGAGGTCAGATGGTTGAGAATGGTTATTCTTATCCAAAATTCCGCTAAATCCGGAAAATCGAAGTCTTGCATGCAGCAGCTGCCGGGTTGTGGGTGCAAAAAGTGATCTTTTTAATATTCAGTTCCCTTTTGAAGAAAATCACCTCAAAATCATTTTTGTCAAAACCTTTATTTTACATCCCAGGATAATGATTTTTGTATTCCAAAATAAAGCGAGATAGGTACTCTATTAGCAAATAAACCATATATCAGTTTAGGTGATTTTGTTAGCTGAAAAGGACGCAAAAAATCTAATTTGGCGGCAAAAAAGTGCATTTGGCATTTTGTCAATAATACAACCAAAATATGCACATATTGTGATTAAAACTGAAATATATGGATAAGATAGAATTGTGGATACATTTCTTAATTTTTAGCATCAAAATTTATTTAAAAAAAACAAAAATGAGACAGATGGCGATAATTACCATTTGTCTTTACAAATAAAATGTGTCAGAAGATCAAAAATGCCATTTTCTGAACAAATAATCCCCCAAAACGGACCATTAACACATTAGGTGAGTCAAAAGAAAACTGGATCTGATTTACTCGCCATTTTGCATCTTTAAGTGGCGTATATCTCAACATGTGTGATCCAACGATGTTAAATTTTCGTAGATTAATAATACAGAGATCATTCCCATCGGTTTAATAGTCGCAGAGCTATACTCTTTTGAATACAGTAGTAGGTTTTGCGACTGTCAGGATCACATTAAAATACACGATGTTTAGCTAAGCAAATGCAACTCTCTTAAATTCCTTAGATTTATTTAAGTCCAAGGTGACTGAAATTAGAGACAAAACAGAAAAACAGCTTCAAGGACGAGATATAATGGACATACAAGTACTTTTAGAAATAAAGCAAATTAACCGAAAAAAATGCCTCCTAGCCAATTACATGTGTCATTAATGACATTAATGAGACTACAAAGTATTCTATCAAAATGGACAATTCTGGCCACAGCAAACCATATTTACATCTTAATAAAAGTGCCAATTTTCGCCTCATAGAAAAAGGGATTCATAATTGGTAAGCCATACAGTCCACAGAGTTGAGTGATGCTGCACTTGCTGGAGTCCACTGCTAATCCCCAGCCTTCCAAGTGGGCTTCTCAGCCTGTCTTGGACATGTCTATGGTAAGCGTGGAAGGGGGACTGCCCAGGGTGAATGTTGTAAGGCTGCATCCACCATCTGAGAGCGTGGTGGACCTTTGGAGAGACGTCTATCCCCTTTGATATCCAGTCTCTCTCGTTTGGGCTGGACTTGGATAGAACGTGAAGTCGTATGTATATCGTACGTAGGGACATTGGGGAAGGACTTCTATGAGGCTGGCGATAAGGCCAAGAAGCCGTAACCACAGTTTGGCTGGAGCCGTCTGCCTGGCGAGGAAGTCCCGTGCGTAGAGGACGATGATTGTTGTTCTCTCTGCTGTCGGGAACACCATCCCTCTGCCGAAGTCTATGACTTGTGGGTGTGGGATGATTGGAGGGCTGACTCCTCCCAGTTGATGATTAGTCCATGGGAGTTGACTAGGCTGCATCTGCAGGTCTTTTGGGTTTGAAAGCGAAGGGCCTCTGGGGATGGGGCAGTGATCAGCCAGTCGTCGAGGCAAATATAGATGACCATTCCTTGTCACCACAGAACTTCGGCAATAACCTTGACTATCCTTGTAAAGGTCCTTGGGGCCGTGGATAGCCTGAAGCGCAGGCTCCGGCTGTTGAACGGGGTCTTGCTGTTGATTTAAAATCGAGCCATTTTATGTCTGAAGGATGGATGGCCACTTGTTGGTATTCGCCCTTCAAGTCCAGTGTTGCGCTCCACCACCCCTGGCGTAGTTCCGGGATAATAGCCGCTAAGGTTTCCATGTGGAAAGGTATGGGTCGAATGAAATGGTTAAGCGGCCTGAGGTTTAGTATGGGGCGCCATTCGCCCGACTTCTTCGCCGTTATGAAGAATGTTGAAAAGAAAACTACCCTTCGCTTGGGGACAGTTTCTAAGGCTTCTTTTAAGGCTTCACAAATCAATGTATTTTAAGAGTTTATGACCCCTTAAACCCATTAAGTGACCCTTAAACCCCTTTACCCTCGTCTAACCAAGGGTTTTCTACTACATTCACAACCGGGGGGTACCACCCCACTCCCGATTTTATGGGTTTTTTTTTTGTAATTTAGGGACATCATCTTGTTTGGTATCAGTGTGTAGCTCGCTACGCATGTCCTTTCTTCAAATGAAGTACAAACATATCAAGTTTTAACAATATGACGTCATAGTGGCGTCATAACTGAGAATTGTTATGACTGCAAAAATAGATGTTGTATCTGAAAAATCTCCAAAATCAAGGGGGTTTTCGCTATTTATTCAATCAAAATAGGTATTTATTTGGCAACAATGGGTGCCAAAGTAAGCATTCACATGTTCACTCTAAATATAAGAAGAAAATACAAATATTTCCTTACAGTAGCATCATAAGTAACATAAGTACCATTTTTGGCATTTTGCACAGTAAAGTATAGGAAGGTGGCAACCCCATCCCCCACCTTCCGACCACCCTGAAGGTGATACCTTAAATTTTTCCGCTAAAATGGCCGCAAAGGATGAACTTACAATTACATAAAAGGCTTAGATTATTCGTTTGCGTTTTTGTGCGACAGGGAATCATCCATTCGGGAGGGGTGGTTACAAGCACCACCCCCCCCCTTGGATGGACGAGGGTTAAAGTATATTGTTAATATTTATGCAATAAGCATTCCTAGAGTTGTATATACTAACAAAAGACCAAAATCTTAGCACCAAAAAATCATTACAACATGATATGGGCATTTCCTTAAAGAGATTCCTTTGAAAAAAATGTCATTTGGCGGCCATATTGAAAAAGCGCCCTCACCAGTTGAAAAAAGACTGAGAATTAGACAACAAGTTGGAAGTTATTCTTTGTGGTGTTATTGAACTCATGAAAGTGTAAAAACTAAACTTGGCAAACCTTCTGAAGTAATAGCAACAGGATGACGGGTGCCCCCTCACTATAACGAATTTATCATTTAGTAGACATGAATATTGAAGTGGTAAGCCTGAACTCAGATCAAAATCTGGAATAGCACCACAGCCAGAGCCCGGAGCCAGAGACAGATTTAGAATGTCATGGCCAAGCACTTTTGGTCCAAATAAATTAAAAACAAGTTCAGTAGGCCTATACCATGGGTCCCTGGCCTAGTCTAGGCCTATCTCTAGTATCTATTTATTTATTTATTTCAACCACATTTCAACAGGGTAGCCCAATCAGTAAAAAAACTGCTATAACAGGGGCCGTGCAAAGTACAAATCAACAACAACAGTCCAAGACCCGGCTGTCATGTCCACAGTGATTCAGTGTAGTCCAGACTAGGCAGTGCACAGTAGTTGAATTCTGCAGAGTATGCCTAACCACTGCACTGTAGACTGGTGAAAACTATAACTCACCTCTTTGGAAGACTTCCTGGCAGTAGTCACCATTTCTCTAAAACACAGGAAAATTTCAAAATTTATTTATACATGAAGAATATAGGAATAAATTACTGTATCAATGTGTTTTGCATTGCAGCATCCCACACAGCTGCACAGCACAGTGTGTTGCAAAAAAAGCCATTTGGGATTGTGTTTTTCAGAGGGCCTGTCAAAGCAGTCTCTTCCACAGATGCACAACATCACTACACACATAGACTTTAATGTATGTAAAGTAGGGGTCTAATACTTGGTATAATCATCACGTAATACGGGATATATTACGTGGTTAGCATATTCCTACCACGCAATACGGAAATATGTTCATTTGCCTGTTAACCAATGAGATTCAAGTATTCATGTCTACTAAATGATAATAATATTTTATTGCTAATTGTATTGGGTTCTTTTTTATATTTGTAATTTGTTTATGAACCTAATAAAGTCAATCAAAATAAATATTTTATTGTAAATAAATGTGCATGTGGTTCTTCAAATTTGTATTCGTCTTGTTTGTGCTTTATCCTGAATGTAATCGACAACATTGGCGACACTGTTTCTTGTTAACCAAAGTACAACGATCGCGCAATGCTCTTATACGTGCAGCGCGCATGTATTTGTCACGTGCGCCCGAGTCCTTATGGTGGGAACGTCATACTTGAAGGCCATTTTAAGGATATCATTGACCTGCGTTGGCGTTGCGTCTTCTCACGTAATGAAATTTTGATGGGATTGGAAAGCAGGAATTGCACCTTTCCATAAGGTTCTTACTATTCGGTGCTTTATGATTCCACGTCACTAAATAAATCTGGTCTGACACCATCTGACCGAAGAGTGTTTGAAAAATAGTAAAAACCGGAATTTCCTGGGCCATATTTTGTGTTAGATACGATTTTAATGATACAAATCAGCACGATATCAAGATAACAAAGTCTGTGAGTCTTTCTACTGAGTAATTACAGTACTAATTTTACACCCACCCTATAGAGATATTTCGACTAGAAGCCACAGTTTCAGAGGGGATAGGAACTCATCGTTGTCTTCACTCTTCAGTATCTCGAAAATTCCGTGGTCAACTTATGGATTCTTCTTGCTGATTGGGATACAGAGGTCTAGTAGTCCAAGGTAATGGATAATTTAAGTAACTGAGTCGCTTCGTTAATGAGAAATTTACGTTTTAATTATGACCATTTTGTACTTAAACCAATGGCAACTTATTTGGTGGTGTGCAACCTTATACAGTATTTATTAAAAGATGAACTGAGCACTCCCGTATCATTGTCTTCTTTGTTGTTCTACAGCGCTGGTGTGATCTTGTCATATCTAGCAATCCAGTCGTCTTTCTCTGTCTTGGTCATCACCTACGGCGTAATGTTTGGAGTAGGGATGGGCATTGGTTATACGTCGCCTCTTGTCTGTGCAATGAAGGTATTTAGAAAATGTTATTTAGGCTAGCGGGCAAGATCTCATAGCGTTTACAAAGGTGACGCACCCCTAACAAGTACATAATTTTGCTAAAATAAACTGTCTAAAATTATCCAAATCAGTTCAACGCGTGTTCTCACTTCTGGTATGTGCACATTTTCGTGAAAATGAATTAAATGTCATCTCCTTTTTTCCCTGAATATCAGTGACCAAGAGATGTACACCACGTTCCATGACTCCAGCAAATAATGGTGCTATTGATAGGTAAATCCGTCCGTTATGAATAGGATGATTAGGACAACGGAATTCAGATTCTCTGGGACTGCAAAACCCATGTAGGCTATGGGGCATGTCCTTCTATGCTGTTGTTTTGTGGTTCCCATCGAGGGGCTAAGGGGATACCAAGTGTAAATTCATAATAAATAATTAATATCATATAACCGTCTGTTGCCGCAAATAAAACTGGCACATTTTCTTGGAAATGAATAAAATGTCAGTTTAATTTATTTTCTCCAATATCAGTGACCAATAGATACAATAGACTTCAGCAAACAATGGAGCTAAAGATATTCAATTACCGGCTCGGTATGCGGTATAGAAAAACACTTCAGATCCCTTTTCATCTGGGAGTGCAGGACCATTGTTATTGTCTCGCGTTTGAAGACTCAGGTGTTGCCACCTCTCCTATTTTAAACGAAGTCTTTTTTTAATGACGTAAGCGCAAATACTTATCCTCATTTGCAAATAAATAAATCTTGAGCTTCTATAGTGTGTGTTCAATTAACTTTGTCCATGTTTTTCATCATTTATTCGAAAAGGAAGAAAGACAAACAAACATCATGCCAGAATGTTGCTGGGCAAGCTTTGACCTAACAACTTTGTGCAGAATTAAAACCCGTAAATTATTGCTTAACTTCATTTGTATTCAATTAGCTTCAATTTACCGCGCTTTCAGAAGAAAACTTAGGGTCAACGACCTATATCATTATGTAAACTGGTTAGTTATTGTGAAAGAGGACGGGTATTTTGTTACTCAACCCGAATCGTGGAGGTGATAACACCTGGCTATAACAATGTGAGTGTGCAAATCCGGATGAAATTGTGAATTTTGGTACACAAGTACTTTATACATTGATAATCAAAAAAATTGATGGAAGCACTTGCCACACCCCTTTCATGGCCCCCATCTTGGATTTCAAGGTTTCACAGGGGTAAAATTTTTAAAATGTTCCGATTGTGTTGAAAAGCACACCATGATATCTGTCTGGTTACAAGGATTCAAAAAAGTATAGTTTATACTACCTGTGACTTATAGTTTAGGAATTATGGGGTAAAAACTGTAAAAATGGTAGAAACGTCAATTTTGGTTTGTACAGGGGTCAAAATTTAAAAGTTGCTCCAATTTTTGTAAAATGTGGTTCAAATTGTTGGTTTAGCTAATAGAATGAAATATAGGAATAGTTTTGACTATCTTACGTGTCTGGTTATTAACCAAAATGGCGAATAAAGTCAACAGCTATTGGCAGCTATTGGATTCTATTGACCTGTGACCTTTTTTGTTGGATAACGTGAAAACTAAGCATAACAGGTAAGGCAAACTATTCCTTATTTCAATCCTTTAAGCTAGGGAAACAATTTGCACCACATATTAACTGAATCAAAGCAACTTTTAACTTTTGACCCATGTACACAGCAAAATTGACTTTTTCACCATTTTTACAGTTTTTACCACATAACTCCGGAACTATAAGCCATAGATAGTGTAAACTATACCTTTTTGGAATCCTTGTATCCAGACAGACATGCACCATGGTGTGCTTTTTAACACATTCAGAACATTTTAAATGTTTGACCCCTGTATAACCTTGAACCCCAAGCTGGGGGCCATTAAGGGGGTTGGCAAGTGCTTCCATCAATTTTATGGATTATCAATGCCTAAAGTACTTGTGTGCAAAAATTCACAATTTTATCCGGAAGCGCACACTCTTACACTACAGTCCCTTGCTACACCGCCCGGTTTAGATTGAGCTACAGCCTCATTCACGAAGAAAATAAAACTCAAACTTCTGCTGGGAGTTTAATAACTTTGATAGTATATTTCATCATTTATTCAAAAGGAAACGAAGATGAGCAAAAATCATGAAAGAAGTTTGATTGGCAAGCTATTACCTAACATTTTGGTGCAGAACCAACACCCGTAACTTAATCATATTAATATTGGACCTCTTTTCTATTCAATTAAACGTTTGTTCGGCACCGGCGGTGCGTCGAAATTTAGTAACGCTCAAAAAGTAGTAGTTTTTTGTACCGTGTACTCAGTGCTTCTCTATGGAGTAATTCATTATACAGATTTTTGGTCAATAACTTTGTATTATTTGCAATTAATCTGTTTGGAGTAGTGTTTTTATTTATTTTTAAGCATGTTTGTGGATTATATTGAAATCAACCGACGATTAAAATGATGAACATGATTTTCTTATTCGGTTGCAAGAAGACACAGCTGCAAGACTGTTGAAAGGGCGCACACCACCAAATAATCCCTCCATTGAAACACGTTAAAATTGCTTATTATAAATTCATTCCCTTGTGCGTTGTCATGGTTCTGGCTTTGGCGGGAATGCGGACGTAGTTTTGACGAAGCGAAAAGCAATTGGAAGAGAGTTATAGTCTACATGTATAGGCTACATTGTCAATACGTACAAAACGAATGGCCGGCAAACACAGTACAGTTCAGAAGCCACAATTCCCGCGGCAAAAATACGCCAGCATTCCCACTAGACATGCCATGATACTGTGCAAAAGAAACGACAAAGAAACACATAAGTACGCATTAAAGGTACGCGCGCGTATTTAGTCGCCTAAAGTAAATGGGAAAAGGAATTGTGGCGGACAGTAATTTTATGTTTTTCAGCTCCTTCGTACACGTACGATCGAAGCTAAAGCAGAATATTATCGAGAGCCATAAACCAATAACACTACGTGCACGGTCGTTTTTACAGGAAAAACTACCAAAATTTGAGGGTTACCAAATACTACTACTTTTTGATATCGAATATTAGTAATATCCAAAATACTACCAAATTTCGATATCGAAAAATAGTAACATTTCAAAAACTACTACTTTTCGATATCGAAAATTACTAGTATTTGAACTATACCACATCTCGACGCAGTACCGGTGTGAAAGCAGATATAGTCCGGTGGGGGCCTTAGTCCGGGGCTCCATAGACGATAATAAAGCGTGAAACTAATGTTGCGTAAAGAGTCAACTGAATCGATTACCCTATTGTTCACCATTGTTCCCGGACTATGAGTACGTCGGACAATGGTTACTTCTACACCGGTTCACCTGCATTTCATATAGGTGAATGATTTTCGATTTCTGCTATGAAAGCAATAAATTGCATAGAAACGGGGTTACGTGGCAAGTTACGGGTTTGATTCTGCACAAAGATGCTAGGTCAGTTTGCCAAACATTTTTTTCTCATGAGCTTTGTTCACCTTCGTTTCCCTTTCGAATAAAGGCTGAAATAGAGGGTCAAAGAAAATTGAACATACAGTAGAACCTCTAACTTTATTTATTCGCGAAAGAGGACGGGTAATTTGTGTTCACGTCATGAAAAATAGCTTAATCTAAATCGGGGTGATGGTATAACACCTGCAATCTTTTCAGTTGCATGGATAATAACAATGGCTCTGCAGTTTCAGATGAAAAAGGAATCTGTGAAGTGTTTGGTCTTCTACATACCGAGCGGATTTATTTATCAATATCCCCCATTATTTGCTGGAGTCAATGAATCATGGTGTACATCCCGTAGTCACTGATATTCAGGGCATAAATTGAGATGACATTTAATTCAATTTCTCGAGAATGTGCACATACTAGAAGTGAGAACACACGTAGAACTGATTTCTATAGACCAGTTAACAGCAATGTTTGTAAACATGTTAGGGCCTGGTATCTTGAAATAGGTCGGCCTGACTGTTACACACTGGGCAATTGCATCTGTTAGAGTTTTAATACTATGGGCCATAACGATTTGCAGGAATGGATTCGCAGGCAACAAAAGAAGTGACGTAGGATGTTAACTGGTCTATAATTTTAGGAAAATTATTTCGGAAGAATTATGTACTTTCCAAGGGTGCGCCACCTTGGTCCTTATCCGAGCATCTTTTTCGCTTTGGCCTCATTTCAAGTAGAACAGGAGGATTTGGCTTGACAAATTTTCCATATATTAACTCAAAATTGTGCGATACAAGAACCTTCTACTATACTGGATTTGCGCTGATATAGGGACAACCTGTACTTTTTTACGGGTGAGACCTGTTTGTGAGGTGCGCACAGCAATTGAACTTTGCAGCACTCCTTTTCCGTGCGTTCTTAAAGGAGAACCTGTACTAAGAATAACTTATATAATATTCGTTATAAAATAATTATTGAACACATATCGAGTGGTTTCATGAAAAAAACGAAGTTATACTAACCATAAAAATGAATTAAAACATTTTGTCTGACCACGCGCTATTTGAAATTCGCGCTAGTGCATATGGGATATGTATTCGTGTTATGCGATACGGACGGCACAGTATTGTCATCACCTTCACACATGGTGCTTTCATAATGTGTATTTCCTATGGCATGTATGATGCAAAAGTGCCGACCGTATCGCATAACACGTTATACCCTAGCGCGATTTTTAAATAGCACATGGTCAAACTAGATTGTTTTAATTTATTGTTATGGTTAATGTAATTCTGTTTTACGATGAAAACACTCGATATGTGGTCAATAATTACTTATAGAGTATATTGTATAATATCATTCGTTGTACGGGTTCTCCTTTAATACTGTGTGATATGTGTAGTGATCAAAATGTGAAATACTGCCTATATCAGGCGGGTGCGCTATTGAATTCTGAATATGTTAACAATGGTTTTTGCGCTGTCAACACAGGTGATATGGGGCCTCATCATTAATTTCATACGTTACCTAAACTAATAAGACTAATACAATAGTCAATACCCACTCATAGATAGGTCCAATGTAATTCTTAATAGTTGAAGCACGTTGAATAAAATATTTGGAAATTAAAATCTTGGCCTAAACACGTAAAAACGCAAACACGCTTTTGTAATTAAGGTCTCTTCAATTAAAAAATTCGGGGAATTACTTTGTCAGTGTATACTTTAAAAAGAACAGTGTAGGACGGTCATACATAAATATACCTTGTATAATGCTCAGTAGGCATACAAATTCTTTCAATATGGCTCCACGAGGATACAGTGAAGATGTGAAGAATATTTTAATTCCTAAACACCGTTTTACAGTGAAGTGATGATGTGTATTAAAACTGTACAACGTTCAATTCAGAAAAGTATAGTTAACAAAATTTAGTTTTGTACTTGGCCCCTTTCCTTTCAAGTCACTTTATATTGTTAGGCAGCGAAGCGACTTCCTGGATAGATCAAAATGCTTCTTCCCTATTTCACCTAATGGATATGACCCAAAACTTTTCCCCAGCTCCTATATCAGCACGAATTGAGTATAACCTGCATTGCATTTCCGTATACGACCAAATTCTTCGTGGTAGTAACCACGCAGGTACCCCCAGTAGATACGGATAAGCACTCGCCGGTCAGGATTCTGATTTTTTGCCGCATATTGAGAAGAATCTGTGCATTCTAAATATTTTACCTCAGGATGATCTAGAACCATTTTAAAAGCCCATTGTATTAAAGGTAATTGTCCTAGGTAAGCCCATATGAAGCATTTGCAAATTTTACCCATGTCCTACTTCCCTATCTCAAAATCCTCAAGGAATGCCCAGGTCAATATTACCTAGAAACAATCAAAACATTTTGTGTGAAGACAATTCTGCAAGGTCAAATGGAATGTCCTATGGGTCCTACCGCTGGTCTGTAACATCAATGATACATTATTTTCAACTAATAAAAGTACCGTAGCAAAATTTTTATATTCCCTTTTAGTGGTTACCGGAGAAAAAGGGTTTGGTAAATGGCATCATAGTTGCTGGTTTTGGAGGAGGAGCAATAGTCTTTGATGAAATCCAGACAGCTTACATCAACCCCCATAATCGGTCTCCAAACGATTCACTTCCAGGACATCCAAATGAAAAGTAAGTCAAAGGAAACAGCTGGGTTGTTGTTAGGAATGGTATATACCTTTATAATGAAACCAACAACCGACATGTCTGCCTGCCTGCCTGCTTGCCTGCCAATTAAAGTTGTTACTTTGCGATTCTCCACCAGGAGTCCGTTCCCGAAACTCAGTCGTAAATCTACGTGCATACTATGTCATGCCTGAGTGGACCGATTTGTCCAAAGCACTGTTTGACTGGTATGAAAAGGTCCGTTATATAGGACATACGCATGAGTTAGTATACACGTTGGGTTACGCACGAGTTTGGGGAACGGGCCCCTGAACATTATCTCACCGATTAAACATTTACTGTCGTCAAATAAATCTGCTGGAAGTTCAAAGTTCAATTTTTGATGCCTTTAAATGTGTATGTTTTATTTTATAGAACAAATAGATTATGCTTACATATCTCTATGCTTAGTTGGTCAGTTAGAATTCGTCATCCTTGTTATAAGAAATGGCTTAAGAAACCCCTTTGTTAGTTTTCTTTTGGCTTCCCGTTCTCTTTACTGCCCGGCTCGCGTTCCTCCCATATTGCCCCACGGGCGCTTTTTGCAGAACAGTATTTTTCACTCACTCACCTTTGAAGGCTTATGTTTAAAACCGCATGATATTTGTATATATGGATATATGTTATATTTATTTATTTTAATTTTATTTATATTTGATTAAATGCCCTCTCTGAATCTGAATTTACGCTTTCCTATCTCTATCTCAGTTATTACCTATCTCATTTATTATAATAACCATTTCACCATTGGTCCCTTACATGGCGCGACAAATGTCGATGGGCCCATATGGTCTATGGAGGATCGGCACTCTGCTAACACATTTGAGCTGATTAACATAAGGTTATGTATATTTTATGTTGAACCATTCCGTACAAACAATTTGAATAAATACATATTTACCCTCATGATACCCTAAACAGTTTTTGGCTTGTTGTGCAAACACAAAAGTTAGTAGATATATCTAACCAATCGTTTTAAATGCTTAGGATCAGATCAATGCATCTATCATTGTTGCGTTGAAACCACAGCAGCTAGCAACGTCCCGCTGTGCATCGATTACACCAACATCAGGTCACGCATTGTTGCCATTTCAAAACACGGACATTTACTTCGGATTTCCCAAGAAAAATCGAAGACCGTGTAAGAATGTTTTCGTCTAAAATGGTTCCTTTTATACCACCTGACACCGTTAAACAGAAAGCCTTCTACCTGGTCACGTATTTTTGTTTTAAAACCTTATTATTAAACCTGGATATCAAATTTCCACAGGCGCCTGCTAAAGTCTGTTGAAGAGACTCTATTTGAACAATGACAGTCATAACAATAGCCCAGCGGGACGTTGTCGGCTGCTGTGCGTTCAAAACATTTTGTGCAGACTCTTTCACGGTCATATTTCAGACAAAATCAGACAAGAAAAGAAAAAGAGAACTTATGTCTTCAACAATTCCCATTGTCTTATGATTTCTTAATCAATTGTCAATGTTTGACATGTCCGTTGCCTCCATTAATAATGCAACCTTGTTTTTCTTTGTTTTTACTGGCTAGATATTTTGATGACGATAGGATTTTAGATAAAGTTCCATCATCTTTTCTTCTTCTTGGTGGTATTTACGCTGCTCTACAAATTGTAGCAGCTTTGTTACTTTCGGAACCACCGGAAGACAACAGGCACACTTGCGAGGTAGGTTCTTCAAATCTTTCCATATATTTTTCATATGCACGTAAGGAGGATGAAACATTTCACTTGATGGAATGATTTTTGTGTTACATGTGCCAGTGTTTCTAGATCATATTGACTGGATTTTGCCAATTTCATCATTTAAGGTTTTGAAGTATATCATTACTTCATTTTTGCCATGTAGCTTTTGATTAATTTGTAGTGTACCATGAACCTTAAATTTCAGGAATATGTTATGGTCAAATGGCTCGATAAAGGCCGAATTACAGTTTTTTTTTTAATAAAGTAGTCGTTTTGCGCATCCACGGATTCATATTTACATGCATGGCGGTTAACGAAGAAAAATCACTTCCTTACATTGTATAAGATATAACAGTGCATAATGATGTGATTTGAATAAGGTAATTTTATGTGTTGCGACATAATTTGGCTACAAACTAAGATAACATTCAAGCATTTTCTTACTTCGAAAAGTTCTCATTGATGTTTGTTACTTCGTATATGGTATGTGTTAATTTACGTCCTATTCAAACTAATAAATGTATCAAATTATTAATTTTTCAGATGATTTTTAAATTTTGGAATATTAGAGATTTCAGCTATTCGCCATCGAAGTGGTTACATAACTCCCTGGTTACTGGATCACGCACCTTTTGGAATGTTATTACAGGCCGTAGACTTTGTGTAGTGATCATTTCGATCGTGGTGCAGGACTCGAAAGCGTGATCCAGTTGACATAGTAACGACCGGATTACACGTAACACTTCATTAGCGAATTGCAAACTCTGGCTGCATTTTGTTTGATTACATCTATAAAGTTATTCTAAACTCAGCAAATAACCTGATTTCATTTCTGGACATTTAGTAGTTCAATGAGATTCCGTGGACAGAACGCAAAAACTACTTAATTCAAAATACTATAGATCCGACCTATACCTAACCTTGGGATTGATCTTTGCAGCAAAATTAAATTACTAAAACATCTTCTGTTTGGAAATTTACATATTTGATATATTAGATTAGCAGGCTCAAAATAGCCGGCTCAATCTGGGTTCATTTGTTTTACTTAATTCTTTAGGTCTCATTTTAAACGAAATAATGTCATTTAAGATTCAGTATGCCATTCATCCATACTGTTTTGTTTGAAGAACCAAAACTAGATAATGCCAAAAATATTTGTGCGGCTTTTGAAATGTGTGTGTTTTGGTGCGTGTGTTGTCATTGTCAGGCATACTATTTGTGTGATGATTGTTTAAAAAGTACCAATCCATGCATTTAAGTAGCTTTAGGCGCTATTTTGTAGATTTTTTTTGTGGGTATTGCTAGGTATTTTTACAAATCGTTTCGTCGTCGTTGTCGTGCAAGTCCAAATCACGTGGAAGATCCGTCTTTAAAAAACTCACTGATAGTGTTCTCATCCAGGTTGATCAGGCTGGAAATTCCTCTTGGGGACTTGTAGAACCTCACAGTCATCTATGATGTGGCTTAATAGGTTTGTGGCTCTCCACAATCACTGTTTCGGTGAAGGTTCTACTCCGATCTTGTGAAGGAAGTTCTTTGTAAGACCAACGCCAGAGTCTGTTGAGGTTGACCCAGGCTTTCCTATCAAGGTCATAGCCTTTGGGCTTGCTAGATGGGGTGTCCACAAACTGCTTTAAGTTCTAGGTAGAGGATGACCATTAATTGCTCATACCATCTGTCATGATCCAGGATGATCGATAGGGATACTGTGACTGCAGTGTCATGGACTGGGTAACAAAGAGATTTCGTGAAATTCTCTGATCCTCAAAGGGTGTTTGGTGGTGGGATTAGGCTACCAGGTTCATCAATTTCTTTGTGGCTAGCATTTGATGTCTGAAAGTTCCTACTAAGGTTTGCAGGAGCTATGCCAACAGAATTGGAAGGTATTCTACAGCGTCGCCAACAGGCAACCACTATTTACAAATTAAATACAGGACAAAAAAATAAATAGAGACAGGTTCGAGCGCATGATTTATGGGATGTGTGGGACTTCGAAATAGTTAGACCCTCTCAGGGTCTGTGGTAAAAACGACTGGTAATGAAGACTACAATCTCTCGAGGTCAACCAACTCGGCGGGCGAGGGGTATTTTGAATTTGTTCAATCCGTGGACAAGTTTGGTTTCGTATGAGGGGCGTATGGGTGGCCATAGCGATCAAACAAAGTGGTGTCCGCGCATATTGAAAGGACTGATGTCCAAGGGTCCAGGGAGGGCCCAGTGGTCTGATTTTTTAGGATTTTTGTTTTTTTATTTGTTTTTTTGTATATAGAATATATAATGAAGCATCGTGTTGATGAGTGCGACGGTGTAAAAAAAAGTGCAATTCCAATAAAATAAGTTTGTTGATTTTATGTCAATTGAAACCATTGTGGGACGTCTACGAATAGTGACTCTTTTTGTAAACGTGGACTTACCCCCTACAGAATTGGTCTGTTGTACTTTGAATATCTCATCACCAAAAGTTGACAAGGTTGTCAAATTTTGTCTAAATGTTTAGCTCTTTTATCAAATAAATCGCAAAAAAGTGTGCATTTCCCCCTTTTTATTTTTTTGGTGGGTGCGACCTCCACCCCTTCGTATGGGGCCTGAAAGCGAAGATTTCTTGATAACTAATCAAAGAAACACCTTAAGTTTGGTAACCTCCATGTACATTACAAGCACAAAATCAGATACGTTTTTCAAATCTCATTTTAAGAAAATCGACAAGGAGACAGCGTTGTTAGTAATCCAAGATAACAACCAAATCCAACAGATACAGAACCAAAGAAACCCAATGGTGGATAGCAAAGGATCTGGTCGCACTTTACACCCAATTGAAATGATTCAAACCTGGCAATTCTGGAATCTCTGGGGAACATTTCTCGTCTCTGCGGGTAGCAATAACGTTCATGCCCACATCTTTAAAGGTAAGAATCAAAACGATAAAGTAACGGAAATGTTTTTTATATATGTTTTCCTTAATTGCCTGTTTGAAAAGTTTTCATACATTAACAATTCTCATCTTGGTTTTGTTATCGCAAGTTTATCATCACCAATCAAAGATGAGGAGAACCGAATATTCTGGTGAAGTGACATTTTCTGTCGGAGGCAATTGTATTATCATTCCACACGCCAACACAACTCAAAAATATTATACAAAGCTATTCATTCATTCAAAGATCTAACATATGTTCAATTAACCGGCCTACACAAATTAAATGCCTGTGTGAGTTGAAAAAAATAGACCAATCCCTCCCTGGTAATTTTCTAAAGAGGATCCCTTCAATTTGAAAGTTTCCATGGTGACCTAAATTTGGTAAGGGTGCAATTGCCACCTATGTTTAGAGGCTTGGAACATACCATTTGCATATATATTCCCTTTAGCATTCACAATTTTCCTTATAATGAAAAAACCAATCCCTCCCTGGTAATGTTCCTAAAGAGGACCCCTTCAATTTGAAGTTACATGGTTCCGAAAAGGTTTTAATGCAATTTGCCACAAAATTTGCCATTATCTTATTTACTCTGTTTAGATCAGATAATTACTTTCCCTTCATATTTTCTCCAAATGTAAAAAAGGGGGGGGGGTTAAAATAAGGAAAAAATTCTGCAACCGATAGATTTTAGATAGACCCCCAACTCAAAATATGTCACTTGGGAGAAAGTAAAAATCATACAAAATTTAAACCATAATTTAGGGGGTTGGGAGGGTGGGAAAAACATTTGTCACCCTCAAAACAGTGAGGTGTCCCTTCTTGCTGACAGAAAACGTTGTGACGTCTCTCAGAAACACTAGGGAAGATTCCTGGAAATGGGGAGCTCTGAGTGTCCATAGAAACAAAACGAAAATACCAAGGGGAGGGAACGACCACGCGCATCTAAGAGACGTCCAAGGACACCCAATTTGGCTCATTTAGCGCTGATAAAAGTAGTATTGATTTCATCGATAACTTGTATTATAATCAATGCTCCTCTTTGTTTTTACCGCACGGCCATTTTGTGTTTGCAAATGTCCGAGAGATGTTATAAAATAGTTTACTTAAATTAAAAGTTAAAATAAAATAAACACTGTTTTTGGACACAGTTTGGTGACATAGGGAAGAAGAAAATGTTTTCCAGACCATTCTGAGACACTTTTTATATATTTAATAAAATAGGGAAAGTTCTTACAGGTTTTCTGATGCGTGGCGGTGAGTGACGCCCTAAAGATAACATAGTATTTTGGTGAGTTCAACAATAATAGAAATTTTTAATCAAAGAGGTTGACAAAACGGAAGTTGCGTATGTGTCCTATGTGTGTTATGACGTCTCGTGTGGAGTCTAAGGTCAGAAATACCTTTCAACACAAATAAATGAGACTTGTGCACAAGTGATCGAATTTTTATTAATATAACAGATTTAATGATTTGTAATGGTTCAAGAATTTGGTATGTCCAAAACAACATTACATATATCAAATACAAACAATAAGGTGGATATTATTGTCCCCAAGAATGTCAAGTAATGTACCACAAGGAAGCGTTGCAGTTCAACAATATGTCCTCACAGCGACGACTCCAAAATGTACAAGCATGCAAAGTAACACATATCCATGTATACCATTAAGAACTCTTCTCATCCTGAAGATAAGACGCCAAGGTTAAATAAGTCCCTCGCGAACACTAATATTCCACAGTCATATCAGTCCAAAATAATCCACCACGATTTCTATCTGTCACAATTTGGAATCCTATTTTGATTCCCAGCACTTTCGGCTTCAAAGACGACAGTAGAATAATTATAGCACTCTGCTCAAATGGAATTGAAAATATAATAAATCCTGGCACTGTGTGTTAAGCATAAATCTATCCATACTGTATAGCTGATTACAACTGCTGACCGCCTCCTTCTGGCCAAGTTCTCCTTCATATATACACAATATTTCATAAAGTTCCCAAGTCTTAAAATAGACTTTACAACAAGCATCATGCATAAACATAACCTTGGACTGGCTGACCAATTCGAATTCACATAAATTACATCACCTGAAATCCATCACTTGCCATATGTAACTTTGTGGGGGAATTCCCTAGATTCTGCAATGTTTTGATCTCAAAGCATAAACAAGTTGACTCAGTTTTTAAGTTTACATCTTGGGGAATTCCCGACTTCCCCTATTGTGCAATCTAACAGGTGTCCACTGTATCAAACAACTCTAGGCATTCCCCTTTCTCTTTTTTTATAGTAAACAAAGTACTTTTCCCGTGAGAAATCTCTTCTCAAATAAAAATTGAGAAAATAATATTTTAATCAAAATTTTGAGGGTAATATAACATCCTCCCCCTTAAAAAGAAAATTTGAATGAATGAAAATTTTTTCCACATCTTGCTTTATACCTTTAACCATTTTGTGGTTAATTTTACCATGGACATAATATGTTTTTTGTTTAAATTTTTAACACTTTTCTAATGTTTTTCTTGCAGCTGCTTCAGTCCTAATTACATAAAGTTTAATATCAAATTTCTGAATAAAATTTAGGCAGCTCTGGACAAGGCATCTGCCCAGACATTTTCTTTTCCTTTGATATGTCTTTATGTCCAGATTGTATTCTTGTAGAGTTGAACTCCACCTACCAAGTCCTGATTTCTATTTTTCATCTTGTGGATGAAAGTCAACGGATTGTGATCCGTGTACACCAGAACTGGGTGCACTGTTTGTCCTCAAGTACACTTCAAAATTTTGCAATGACAATAGCAATGCAAGACATTCTTTCTCAATTGTTATAGTTTTTTCTGATGTTTGTCAAACTTCTTAGAGTAATAACATACCGAATGATCTACATCACTTTCATCTGCTTGCATGAGAACTCCACCACAGCCTACATCACGGGCATCAACTGCCCTTGATTGTTTCTGAAAGTCTGGCGCAATCAAAACTGGCGCATTCATCAAAAATAAACTGATTTTCTCAAACCCTTTTTTGGCGTGCGCTGACCAGACAAATTTTGCATTTTCTTCAGAAGGTTGGTCAGCGGACACGCAATTTCTGAGAAATATTTTCAGTATTTTCTGTAATACCCGACCATACCTAAGAATCTCATGAGATCTCTTTTGTTCTGTGGTGTGGTGTGGGGAATTTCTCAATTGCTTCAACTTTTGCTGTGATTGGCCTAATTTGCCCTTGTCCTACAACTTGCCCTAAGTATGTGACATTTGCATGGCAAAATTCACTTTTCACCAGATTCCACATTCAAGCCTGCCTGAGATTAGTTCTCAAACAATTGATGGAGCTGTCTCATGTGTTCTTCCCATGTTTCACTGTGCACAAGGAGATCATCCACATAGGCTTCACAATTTTCTATGTCTGCAACTACACTGTTCACTAATCTCTGAAATGTTGCGGCAGAATTTTTGAGACCAAGGCCATTTTTCTTTTTGTATTGGTATAGGCCATCGAGCGTACAAAAGGCTGAAATTTCTTGGGCACGGTCAGTGAGGGGAACTTGCCAATACCCCGTCAAACCCAAAAATCCAATTTTGCTATTAATTTTGGCATTTCCAACTCTATCTATGCAATATCAATCCGTGGGATTGGATATGATTCGGTTTTGGAACAGAGGTTGACTTTTCGAAATCTGTGACAAAACGGAATTACATCAGGTTTGGGAACCAGAATACATGGGGAGCTCCATTCACTATTGCTTTGCTCTACTATTCCATTGTCTAACATGTATTCACCTCATTCCTGATATGTTGCAACTTGATTGGATTCACCCTATAAGGATTGTTGTTTTATACGGTCGGAATCACGTACATCAATGTCATAGGTTATGACATGAGTCTCACTAGGGACATCAGGAAATATTTTTCCCACTCATGGAATGACTCTTCCAATTCACCTTGTTGACTTTTCAGGGAGATGACCTAGTTTCTTGTCTAAATTAGCAAGTATGTCAGAATTTTGCAATTTGACACCATAATCGTTTTCTGTGTTTACAGTGCTGTCTTGTTCAGGTACTGACTCTGTGATGTCATCATTAACACTGGATACTACACCTGCAGGCTTAATAGCATCACCTCTTTCATTATACTCTTTGAGCATATTTATGTGACATAATTGTCGACTTTTACGTCTACCTGGTGTTTTGATCACATTGTCAAGGTCTCTCACTTTGTTCTCAATCTCATATGGTCCAGATACTTGGCTTGCAAAGGATGCCCTTGTATTGGAAAAAGTGCCAAAACTTTGTCACCTGGTTTGAATACTCTGTTTCTGGCATCTTTGTCATACCACCTTTTCATTTTGCATGGCTCCTTTTGAGATTTTGTTTGGCAATTCTGTGGCTCTTTGGAGCCTGGTCTGAATTGAGACACATAGTCTAACAAATTCACATCAGGATTTTCACACAACCACTTTTCTTTCAGTAGTTTCAATGGTCCCCTAACTTTGTGACCAAACACCAAACTCAAATGGACTAAATCCTAATGACTCTTGTACAGCCTCCCTGGTAGCAAATAACAGGAGATGAACTCCCTCTTCCCAATCCCTCTCAATTTCAAAATAATAAGTTTTGATCATTGTTTTCAATGTTTGGTTGGTACCTTTATAGGGCCCCGCCTGGTATTCTGGGTGGTATGCTGAAGAACTTGTACTGGGAAATTCCCAACTGGTCGATGACTTGTTTTGGAACAAACCTGACATGAATTTGATCACTTGATCAGACGGAATTGACTTTGGAAGGCCTACTAGGGTGAAAAACTTTGTTAGAGCTTGTCACATATTCATTGGCCCTAATATTCTCAAGGGAATAGCCTAGGGAACTCTTGTGGAATCACACATGATGGTCAGTAAATTTTGATTTCCTGACTTGGTCTTTGGAAGTTGCCCTACACAATCTTTAACACCCTACTAAATGGCTCACCAAATGCTGGTATTGGTTGCAGGGAGCAGTAGGATTTTCTGATTGGGCTTGCCCACCATTTGAGATGTGTGACAAGTCTTACTCAGACACATCTTTTCTGATTAAGGCCACCCCAAAAATGACTCCTAATTCTGTCATGTGTTTTTTCTCACACCTAGTGTCCTGCCATGGGACTATTATGGGCTATGGCCTATCACTTCCCCTATGGTATCCTTTGGGCACTACAATTTGAGCCACGACCTTCCATTTTCCATCTACAAGTGCATCAGGTGGCCGCCATTTCCTCATGAGGACACCATTTTGCTTGCAGAAACATACAGGAATTTGCTCGGCTTCTGTTGCGTCAATGCCCCTCTCACTTAACTTCCTAAGCGCTGGGTCACTGTGCTGCTCATTCACCACCTTGTCCATGGCTTAAAGGTCTCCTTTACAGTCCCTAACTCTATCCAGCTCAGCGGCTGGAATTTCACTGTTTACCAGCTTGTCACATTGTTTGTGCTCAGGGGCTTGATTTTTACTAACAGGGAATTTAATCCTCCCCTAAGAGGGAAGATACCTCCAAATTCCTCTAATTTTGAGAGAAAAGTATCCTCTAAATTTGGACCAAGTCATCCTCGACGCTCGTCCTATATGTATGAGTATTTTGACCATCACCTGCTCACTGTTTTCACTGTTAGGCTTTTCTGGTCAATTGACCTAAGTTTCTGCACATGCTGGCTATTTCCTCATCAAATTAATCCACTGTTCATGGCACCTGGGAAACTATTGGATCTGGGAGTACTTCCCCCCTGCCAAATCATTCTCTAACACATGGATACCCCCTTAACTGGGATTCTTGTCTAACACCAATTTGTGACATTTCAGGAACCAAGTCTGATTTCAAATTCATTTGTGAAGAGGTACACTAATACAATCCATACCTATCCCCTGATCAATCACTAGTTCCTGTGGAACTCTCAATATCACATGGAAGTGCATCTTCCAAATCATAGTATTTGTGCCACAGCACGTGTCCCGCATGATTCTAATGGTTTTGGATCTAAACTATCATCACCTGAAAGTGACACAACTCCCTCCAAAACAAAAAGGCTTAAAGTCATCCCTTACTTTTTCTGTGTCATTCCCTTTTTGGGGATTTCTTTTCCTGAACAGAAGAATGAACGTTTGACCTCAAAAGTAACTGCACAACCTATTGGTTTTGACTCACTTTTGGCTCCCTCCGTTTTGGGCGGATAGCCCATGCAGCTCCCAACACCGTGACTTAATGTCCCCCCACCTGGCTTCTTACGGTGATTGCATGTGAGCTGTGATTTGGGTCCCATCCCATGTTTTTGATTAGCACCATTACTGTCTTTACTCCTTTTTTCATGGGAACCTGACTGTGATTTTCCCTCCTGAGGGCTACCTGAGACGCCTTTTGTTAGAACCCGACTTAATGTTGTCTTTGTTGTACCTAGTAAATTATTGGCTAGGCCTACTAGTAGTAATATAGTTTGTGAAGTCAAATCATAATCGTCGGCCTTTACGGGTGCTTCACGCAAACTGTCAATTTTGTTTTCATCCAGGTGTGTTTTGGTATCTGGATGTAGACCACTGTTTGAAACTCTGTCAACTCACATCAACTCCCTAAGTTGACCAAATTTTGGCCCGACCTTCGTGTGAGAGAAGCCAGCGATCAAACTTTTGTTCCTTTACACGGGCAAATTCAACATGGGTCTGTCACTTTTTTCTGACCAACAGACCTGAATTTTTGTCTATATGCCTCTGACACCAATTCATATGCTTTAGCACTGCCTGCTTAACCTCGTCTCATAGCAATGTTTAGCTTCCTATCATAAATGCTTGGCTGTGTTCCATCAACTCATGCTTTTTTCAGCCATCAAACTTCTCCCAAGTTATTTGCCCATGAACTCTTCTGGATTAAACTCCATTGTGATTGTACTCTACCACACAATTTAACTTTGAACCATCTACAAAGTTAGTTAAATGTAATACCACAAAAATTTTTTATGCTAAAACTGTTCAACAATGTTTACAATTTTATTCACACTTTGAATGTGTAAATTATGAACAATAAGGCTCAAATATTCTCAATTCAATTCCCAAGGACGAGCCCCCAATTATGTTATGGACGTCTCGTGGACTTCTTAAGCGTCAGAAATACCTTTCAAACACAAATAAAGAGCATTGTGCACAATTGATCTGAATTTTATCTAATATAACAGATTTTAATGATGGATTGGTTCCAGAATTTGGTATGTCCCGAAACAAACATACATATATCAAAAATTACACCACAATTAGTTGGATACTTATTGTCAACAAGAATGTCCATAATGTCCACCAGAACGCGTTGCAGTTCAACAAGATGTCCTCACAGCGAAGACTCCAAAATGGACAGCATGCAAAAGTCACAAATTAGCCATGGTATAGTCAATAAGGAATCTTCTCAGTCCTGAAAGTAACTTTTGTCCAGCGTTTAGACGGCAAGGTTAAATAAGTCCATCGACGACAATATTCCACAGTATAATCAGTCCAGATAATCACCACGCTTTCTATATGTCCACAATTTGGAATACTATTTGATTCCCAGCAATTTCGGGTTCAAAAAGACGACAGTAGATAATTACAGCACTCTGCTCACATGAATTGAAATATAATAATCTTGGCACGTGTGGAGCATAAAAACCCTTCTTTTTTTTTTTTTTACATATAATAATATTACACACAATATTTCATTAAAGTTCCCAAGTCTTAAAAAAACATTACAACAGTATCAGAATAAACATAACCTTGCACGGCTGACCATCGGAAATCACATTAAATTAATCACCTGAATCACATCACTTTTCAAGTAAATTTGTGGGGAATTCCATAGATTCTGCAATGTTTATCTCAAAGCCTAAACAAATTCACTCAGTTCTAAGTGTAATCTTGGGGAAATCCCCACTTTCCCCTATTGTGCAATCTAACAGTTGCAACTTGTACAAACAACTCTAGGGACATCCCTTTCTCTTTTTTTTTTTAATAGTAAACAAAGTACTTTTCCCGTGAGAAATCTCTTCTCAAATATAAAATTGAGAAAATCAATATTTTAATCAAAATGTTGAGGGTAAATACGGAAGGGGATATGGAGAGAGAGACTTAGCGAAGACGAGAGCAAGACGGGTGGGAAAATAAATGTCAAAGTCTCATTTCACTTGCGCAGAATGTAGTACGCTTTTCATCGTAGACTTTCGGTCAGACTTTATATCTGATGACAAGTTCTTAGCACAGTGGGAGGCACTTATGGAGTTGGCCAAATTAGCTGGGAGATGTTTTGGGGAGCAATGCTGACTGGTTCTCATATAGGGTACGTACAGATAACTTAGTCATTGAAGAGGACAGATGAGGAATGCTTTGTGTCAATCAAATGACGACTTTAATTAAACTTATACATTTTTTTTTTTTTTTTTTTTTTTTTTTTTTTTAACAAAATGGAAAATTTGGTAAGAAAATTAAGAAAATTTCATTTTTGTCGCATTTATTGTTTACATGAAAAGTGGAAATTTCATAATTTTTTTTATATTCCCCCGAGGACAAATCTAGGTAGGAGGGGAATTGCCCATTTTAAATAAATAAGTGTCTCAGCTTCCCGCGCGCATGCTTTTAAAATTAGATTTAGCGCGTATAGCTCTACGTGGCTGCGACGATTTTTAACAACTTTTTAATAATTTTAACCCATTACCATCTTTCCGTTACCAAACTCATTAATATTCACGAGTCATTAACGAAAAGTGTTGTGTTGAAAAAAAGGAGCTGGAATTGTTGTAACTAGTAGCATGCATAGAATCAGGTGGGTTATGTACATTGTAACAAAATCCTTTCGTTTTACACTGATTTGAAAGTCAAAAAACAGATCGGTGTGAAAAATGGACCAAAAGTCTGGAAACAATCTCCTATCTTCTGTCCGTAATGCTCAAAAATTGTCTTTTTCAAATGTTATGCTTGCCTCGTATTTTCTCATTGTTGGTCAATTAAAAAAGAGCCTTCTCGCCAATATTAATGCACACAGTGTGGTGGGTAATCGGTCTATCCAAGCATGTCATGATCAGTGATTGGATGGGTACCTGGTGTGTGCAGTGGGAATCTTTACATAACGCTCAAAAGTATGCATTGATTCATGTCACAATGATGGTGGGTGAGCAAAAGGTCGAGGCCGTTTACAGGGACACTAACTGCCTATGAAGAGTGACTTTTTTGTTAGGGGGTATAAAATATGAAGAGAAAAGAGAGCATTTGTTCAATTGGATTTACTGAAGATACAATAAACCTTATTCAACTGAGACTCGCATATATTGAGATATATATTATATGTCCAATTTTGATATGTTACAAATCAGGCGCAGCGCAGCATTTGTTTCGTCTACTGACGTAGATTAATAAATCATGTGCATGTTCAGAATTAATATTACAGTAGTTTGATTTCACCGTTTTTCCAATCACAGAACATCCATGGTAAGATGTTGTTAGTGTGTATACAGTGTTTATTGCTGACATTCATGGCGCCCCAAAAGGTGGAAAAGTGAGTTTTTAATCTGGAGTGTGCATGTTCTCAATTTTAAGGGTATATTTTCCCTTTTACGGACAGTGGTCGCCTGAGGTAAGTATTATATTATATATAGATGTCGCCACTCCACCAACACCACCACCACTCACCCACCACACACCACCAGCACCACCACTACTACCACCACCACCACAACCAAACAACAACACAACAACTACAACTACAACAACTAAAACAAAACTCCAACAACAACAACAACTACAACTACAACAACTACAACAACAACTACAACAACTACAACAACTACAACAACAACTACAACAACTACCACACTACAACTACTACTACAACTACTACAACAACAACTACAACTACAACAACAACAACAACTACAACAACAACTACAACAACAACTACAACAACAACTACAACTACAACAACTACAACAACAACTACAACTACAACAACTACAACAACTACAACAACTACAACACAACAACTACAACAACAACACAACAACTACAACTACAACAACAACTACAACAACTACAACAACTACAACAACTACAACACAACAACTACAACTACAACAACAACGCCCGGATCTACCAACTCTGCAGATCAAATTAACTACTGGCCAATAGTTCCAGTGAGCACTATTTCTAACATTCCACAGCTAAAGAGAAGCTATTACAGGAGCACCATGCCGAATAAACGTCGCCTACCTAATACTATCCAATTGGAACACACAAGTGATGATTATCGCGAAAATCACCCATGCTGTAATCGTTAACTACACCATACTGGAAAAATCCCCGTGAAATCACCAATTCACCATTATATAAGTATATATTTATGTAATTCAATTAACAAATGTCTTAATAACATATTAAAGGTTAATAATAGACTGCTAATTTCCCTTTAACGCACCGTGATGGCCATACCTTGGATTTAATTCTGACTCGTGAATCGGCTAACTTTTTCTCTAATTTGTCCCCTACCACAATTCTACCTCTGATCATGCTGCCGTCAAATGTTTACTAGATATTGGTAGACCTGATCCAGCTAAGATGGAAATAAAAATGCGCAAACTTCGTGAAATTGACATTGATGCCTTCCTTACTGACATTTTAACGCCTCTTTACAACATTTGGTCACCTGCCTCGAACTTGATCAGTTAGACCACCATATGATTTGTTTTGTCTAACTTGCTTGACAAACATGCACCCTCATAACTCGGAAAATTACATGTCGCCCAACAATGCATCTTGTTTAATGAGGATTTGCGGAAAGTGAAACAACAAGTGCGTCGCCATGAGCGCCGTTGGTATTCCACCAAACTGGAAATTCACAAACAAATCTTCAAGAAGATGTTAAACATTATCATCACCTTCTTAAACAGGCCAAACGTGATATCATGTTATGCAATTGGAAGGATGTGACTCTCGCCAACTGTTTAAGAAGATTGACAGCTTATGTACCCCCAAATCTACAAAAGTTCTTCCTGCTGACACATCTGATTTCCTCTTGTTGAGCGATTCTCAAATTATTTTGTGTCTGCCAAATTAAGGTATCATTGAAGAAGTTGTTGCGGACCAACCTCTTCACCGGCCTTTCAACTGATCTCTGCACGATCTACTACAGAGCTACATGCACTCTATCTGGATTTACACCTCTTTCTGAGGAGGATGTTCCGAGCATTATTATGAAATCGACTTCTTCATCTTGTGGACAAGATCCAATCCCTACTGGCTCCTCAAGAAATGTCTTGATGAAATTGGTTCCAGTTATCACTCAACCATTGTGAATTTTTCACTTGTCAACGGTAAATTTCCTGATGATTTAAATGCATCTCAATTGTGCCATCATCAAGAACGCTTAGATCCTGAGATACTAAAAAACAACTCCGGCCATTGAATTTAAAGTTTCTTGGCAAACATTAAACGTGCGTGTACTTCACAGATTCAAAGCTATTTGCTTGAGAACCTCTTAATGGGAAATGCAAAGTGCGTATAGATCTAACCACAGCACAGAGACTGTTTTATTGCGTGTTTAGAATGATTTGCTACTTGCTGCTGATAAAAAGGCCAGAGGCCTTTGATTCTGTTGGATTATTCAGCTGCATTTGACACTACTACTGCATGGCATCTTCTTCCAACCGTCCTCTTCGTCTGATAAGTTTTGGCATCAAACGGGATCTGCATTTCAAATGGGTAAATCATGATTTCGCTCAATCGGTCGCAATGCATTGTTATAGATGGCAACGAATCTTCCTGTTTCATTTCTTGATGAGGGTGTATCCTCAAGGCTCTGTTGTTGGCCCTTTAGTTTCACACTATTTACTCACCATCACCCCCTTGGAAAATATAATTGGTGCTCATGAATACGCAGAATCTTAATGCTGATGACTCACAGGTTTTATGCTATTTTAAGGATATGATGAAATCGTCTAAAATTCCTTCAAAATTGAACGTGTGTCAGGGTATATTAACAAAATGGTCTGACCCCAATCATCCATTCATCTTAAATTAAATGAAGACAAACAGAAGTTCTCCATATCACATCCCTCTTCAGATCCAGAGATTGTAGTTCATCCTTATGTATTGGCTGATGTTCCAGAAATTGAACCATCTTCAAATGCACGCAATCTTGGTTTCTTTTGGGGAAATTATCTTAACTACATATCAACAATATTTGTCGATCTGCTTCTCATGCACTCCACAAATCAGCAAAATCAGATTTTCTTGTACCAGCAATCACTGTTAAACTTATGCGTGCATTTGTACTGTGCCGTTTAGACTCTGTAATTCCTGCTTTATGGTCTTCCTGTCCCAAATTTGCTAATC